>JBBIGC010082550.1:0-10363 GCA_037576955.1 Lepidarchus adonis
TAACGCAGCTTGTATTCTACACTAGGATGTGATGTAACGCAGCTTGTATTCTACACTAGGATGTGATGTAACGCAGCCAGCTTACCCACGACCAGAATTAGATTTGGGGAACAATGAGGTACAATCTACCACTTGGCTACTTGTACCAATGACCACTTCCACTTCCAGAACATTAACTTCAAGAACTGACTGTTCATTTGCTGCATAGTTTATCCCACCTTCCTGACAGGTGTCAGTGTAATGAAATAACTCTGTGTGATTGGTGTATGTGGAGTTTTGGGGGTGTGTACCGGAGAACCTGGCGAGAAGGGAACAAAGCGACAGAAAAGACGTCTGATATATCGCCTTTCAATGTGAATCCAATGCGCATCCGAGTAAAACTGGCTGAGGTTCAGGGCAGTTTGTGAGATATGACTGTCTGCTGTCACGAGCGTGTTGGAGTGACTTACTTACACCTCCTGTATGGACACTTTTTACTCCTCCCGCTCTGAAGTCCCCCTGCAGTTTCTCACCTCCACACTGCAATGCAGCACACGCCGCACGAGCAGCAGGATTTCACTTCATTCAAAGTTTCGCCGAAGACAGAAAACACTATTTATGACGCTAAGCCTCACTGGATGCCTCTGCCTCCCCCTCTCTCCACCCTCCCACCCTCCGCTTGCAACTAATACGCCCCAGACTCCAAGAGCCCAGATATTGAATTATTGAGAATGGATAAGTTGACCTTTGCTTGCGGTATGAATCAAACATTAGCAGAGGGGATTCGGTTGAGGGAATTTACAGAGGCCATGTCTAATAAATGCAGGCCAGTGGGGTGGGCAGAAGTGCTGAGGCTTAGAAAGCCGGGGATCCATTACCCAATAATTCACCCAAACGGTGGTCAGGCACAGACACGGGAAAAGCTGTCAATTGGGGTCCGATAGACTGTCCTGCGGGAGCTCGCTGAGACGCGTGGCACATCGTTATTAGACGTGATGAAAAAGTGTTAATCGGACTAATTGCACCTCTGAGTAAAACTGTAGGAGCGATTGTTCAGATTGTTCCGAAAGGAGCGCGATTGTTTTTCCACGACCTACGCGTTATCACCACACTTCCTGTAAGATTAAACTCGCTGACGGGGGAAGTGATTAACATTGATGATCCCATTACGTTCGGTGGGATATATTAGGCAACGGTCAGTTCTTGAATTTGATATGCTGGAAGCAGGAAGAATGGACGAGCGTGTGGTTGCTGGATGAGCATCATCAGAACAGCAGGAATTGTGGGTATTCCCGATATACAGTGGCTAGTACAGACCAAAAGTGACCCACGGAAGGAGAACCGCTGAACTGGCTGGTGGGGGCCCAAGGCTCATTAATGTACACGTTGTTTGTTCCAATCCTTCAGAAGAACTTGCTACAGGACTGAAAGTGGCGCCGGTTCTAAAAGAAGGTGTTTACACTATTATAGGGCACTAGATAGATAGATAAATTGACAGACAGACAGATATTGATTGGCAGATAAATAGAGATACAGACAGACAGAGATAGATAGATATACAGATAGAAATAAATGTATAGATAGACAGATAGACAAACCGAGACATATAGATAGACAGACAGACAGACAGACAGACAGACAGACAGACAGACAGACAGACAGACAGACAGATAGACAAACAGAGACATATAGATAGACAGACAGAGATAGACTGACGGACAGACAGACAGGGATATAGTGTATGAAGATGGACAGATAAATATTGATTGACAGAGAGACAAACAAACAGATATACAGACAGAGAAAGATAGTATATAGATAGACAGACAGAGATATATAGATATACAGACAGTTAGATTGACAGACAGACAGACAGAGATATATAGATAGACGGACATACATATAGATAGACAGACCTAGATATAGATTGATGGATCGTCGTACAGACAGACAGGGATATAGATTGATACATCTACAGACAGATATAGATAGATAGATAGATAGATAGATAGATAGATAGATAGATAGATAGATAGATAGATAGATAGATAGATAGATAGATCAAAGACAAATAGACAAATAGGCTGACAGAAAGACATTGATAAATTGACAGACAGACAGAGATATATAGCTTGACAGATCAACAGACAGACATATAGATAGATATACAGACAGACAGACAGATAAAGACTGGGCTAATTTTTATGACTTGAAAATAAATAAATTACAAATAATAGCTCGATAACTGAAGGCCAATGTCCTAAACAAGTTTGAGATCCTAATTCCCGGGGTCGGTCCTGACTTCATTCCAGGTCTTGCTGAACTGTTTCCACTGGTCTATTGATTATGGAATGATCACACAGTCAGTCCCTCAACACTGCATCGCCTATGGGCACTTACAGGCCAGATCCCTTCTTCCTCACGCTCTTCATCCTCTTCGTTCATCCGGACTCTCCGTCATTTAAGCCAGGTTGCTTTCAGAATGTTCTTCTACCATTAAAGGAGTATTTCTGAGTAATGCCTGTATATGGCAGCAGACTGACGCTCCATCGGGGTCGTGTTGGACCCACACTGTTCTGAGACGCCTCGGAAGATCGTGACCCTCTTCAGCAAATCCAAACACCACTGGAATGCCTGCTGTCTCCTGAGGCAACGAGATATATTTGACCTAAAATGAATAGAGGAACTACATAATGCTGCTGAACTGCAACACACTCTTAAAGGAGAAGGTCCCATGTGAAAAGATTCATTGTAGAGAACTGTCTTTACAGTGGTGGTGAATGGAACCTGGAATCCAAAGTTTGCTTGAGGTCCCATTCAGTTGTCTGATGCCCAACATCTGGTTGAAGTTCTTACTGCAGGAACTCAATGAGGAGAGCCGTCATAATGGTCCAGCTGTAATCTGGGAACAGCTGCCCTGATCAGATCACCCATCATTGGGACCTCCTGCTCACGTTTCCCAGATTACCACGGACCATCTCCCTGTACTTTACGCTGGATCTCGTATTCCAAGCTACAGGCTTCTAGCTGCCAGAGGAGGATGGGTTCCTGATCCTTGGTTCCTCCCAAGGTTTCTTACTCCAGCTTAGAGAGTTTTTCCTTCACCTTTGTTTCCCTTGACTTAATTGTTGGTGGCTTGGAACCAGAAGTTTTACAATTGTAAAAGGCTCTATAGATTTAAAACGGACTTGACGACTATTTGCCTCATTAACCTCAGGTGTGTTGAACTCCAGTCCTGGTTGTTCCCCTCTTCAGAGACGGTGAAATTAGTGTCTGAAAAATCAGGAAAATCAGGCCCACAGTAAGAAATCTCACTTAGAGAATGTATATACAGTAGGTTTGGGAATCGCAGGGTATCTCACGATAGGATACAATACAATACGCAATATGTGGCTCATGATAATGATAGTATTCCGATACATTGATTCTGTGATAATCAATATATCGCACAACAGTGATATTACGATACATAAGTAGCAGCAATGCTATCCTTACCGTTCCTGCATTTTCTTAGTGATTGTGGTTGGAAGCGCAGGGAAACCGCTACTTTGGCTTCAGAACTCAGTGACCGTGACTTACTAATTTTGACGTAAATGCACTTTTTCAGAAACCAGCGCAAAGACTCGCTCGAAAGTGTGATGCTGTTTGTGACCTGTGGCTTTAATTATTCTTTTACTCCGAACAGAGAACAGTTTCTGTTTCCCTTTAGCATCATCCTGCCAACGGAAATTACTACTCGCAGAAGCAACTCTCTTTCCACCTCTTTTCCACCAGTATTCCCACTTGTTTTGCTGCACCAGACAAAACATAGTCCACAATGCATTGCTCCCCATGAAGCGCAACAAGAGTCATTGTGTCTCCACCAATCACATCGATGATGTGTGTTTGGAAGGCGGGACCTCGGGTACAGTTTCTAGTTTAACTCTCTTTCGCCAAAACAAACTACAGCTTCTAATACTTCTACTATTTATTTGAAACATTAAACATCATAAATTATTTATGTTTATTTCATAAGTTGATAAAATGAAGAATAAGTATAAATGGTTATGGACATAAATGACTAGTCATTGTTCAGATGCAGATACATACCTTTCTCAAAGCTGCGACTGGAAACTTGATCGCCTCCATTTGTTTGGCCATTTATGTTACAAATCAGTTGCTTATTTCTTAAAACTATGAGCAGAATATATGAAAATTTGACTTTGAAATTTCATTTTCTTGAAGTGAGACAGCATAACGCCTTTTTCTGTCTATATTTATGATCATAACTAAAACATCATTTTGCCTTGACATTTTCTGGCAATCAGAAGCTGTTATACCTGCACCTGTTAAGTGTGGGAAACACATGGTAGTGGTTGTTATTTTTTACTTATCAACATATAATCTTAAAAAAGTAAAAAATGTACAAATACTGTGTTATTTGCTGGCATCTTTATCAAAACTTCCATTACACCATTGGACAGTTTGTCAAAGTAAATTCTGAAAATGCCAATATCGATACAGCAGCATTGTTTTTTGTCTATGAGTAGGTCACAATATTTTTATTATTATTTTTTTTAGTACAACCTTAGTGTCAACTGTGATAATTTCTTTATTCCTTGATTCTAACTTTTTCAAACTGATTTATTTTTATCAACTACCTCATTTATTTGACATACCACTGTCTACAGCCCAGTTAGTGCTTGCTGTCAGGAAATAACTCCACAATTGGCTTCCGCTGCTGAAGCACCACCATGAGCCCAAACAAGCTGTTACCAGAGGCTGTCGAAGCATCTAACCCGATGTGTCAGGAAAAGTTGGGAAGCACGTTCCGCCTTGGTGGACTGTTGTCAGTCACAAATTACGCTGCCATTTATTCAGTGCTATTAAAACGCACTGACATTCAAGCTCGGAGACAAGGCAGCAGTCAGATTAATTTCGTGTAAAATCCACTGACGTTCCTGGTGTCGCGCTGTTGGTGGATTCGCCCACTTGCTCAGAAAACGACCACGAGCCCGAACTGAACTCAGGGTCCCTTAGATAGAACTTCCTCTCAGAGCCTTACACAATGGTGGCACTTTCTTACATCATCTGCAGCAGCTTTTAGCAAATGGAAGAGCTTACACATCACCACACCCGCATTTTCCCAGTGGTGTCAGTTAAGACATGTCTGTTGTGTGAAGTTTGCTTCTTTAGTGTTGCACTAGAGATTCATGTTGCTAAACAATGTGCACATCCGATTGGCTCAAAAAATACGAAATTAAGGCTTTGGAGTGGCCTAGTCAAAGTCCGGATCCACCTGAGGTGCTTTGGCATGACATTAATCAGGCCTCTCATGCTCAAAAACCCTCCAATGTGGCTGATTTAAAACAGAATTCCTCCACAGAGATTCATTATTAAATTCACAGAGGCAGTTTAATAAAGATAGATAAACTTTACCTCAGCCAGAACATCTCTTTCATATTTCGGGATCACAAATGTCACTTAGGGGTGTACTCACTTTTGTTGCCAGTGGTTTAGACATTAATGTCTGTGTGTTGAGTTATTTGAAGGGACAGTAAATTTACACTGTTATACAAGCTGTACACTGACTACTTTACATCGCAGTGTCGTATCTTCAGTCTTGTCCCATGAAAAGAACAAAAATACAAGGGGTGGACTCACTTTTGTGACACACTCTAAATAACAGAGAACTGAATGGAGGAACCAGGCGTTATAGTCAACATAAACAACCAAGTAACATTATAAAATCTTTAAATAAATATATAAATAATAAAATAAATACAATAACATCTTTCTCAATTTTAAAATTTATTACGACTTTTTGGCGCTAACAAAAGTCGACCAGCAGGAAAAGGCAAAAGCCAATCACATTGTGTGATTTTTGAGGCCCACCTCTCGAACACACATCGTGTCTCCACCAATCAAATCGGTGATGTGTGTTTTGGAGGCGGGGCCTGGGGTAGAGAGCACTGTTTAACCAGTCTGCAAACAGGTTCTTGCTGATCTTGCTAGATTTTAGGGTGCAATTACATTTTCAGACTGGGTTTTTTTTAAATAGGTTTGGAAAACTTTTTTCCCTTTGATAATTGAAATAATTTTAAAAATGTGTTTTGTGTGACAGATATGTAAAAACAAGACATTGGGGAGGGTGTAAATACTTTTTCACAGCACAGTAGCTCATGTTTGATGTCCTTTTATTAATTTCTCTGGTTATGAGCTTCACAAATGCATTGTGGTGGCTAGGATAGTAATTAGGGATGCTTGATGATGACAGAAACATATAAGTATGATTAATATTTGCTTGAAACATTTATATCGGCATCAGACAGGTTTTCAGATTTGCTAAATATTTAATACTAAATGTATGGAGCGCTGGAAGAGCTGAATGTTAAGGTGACCCAGTGTGAAATTTTGAACATTTTCTTATTTTATGCATTTTTAAGTTTGTAGAGATAGATATAAAATATACAAATCATATTTTTCTAGGTAGCTGTCGTTAGCTTTTTTAAAATGTGTTTTGTACTACACATTGTGCATTAAAATATTGGCATCATCCCACAAATTTCACATCCTACTATTAACATTAACCAAGTGTTTCTGTGCGCTCTGGTGTAAAAGCATAAAACTGAACATAATCCATTTCCAAAAGTACGAGTATCGTGACCCAACTTGAAATTTGAAAAGCTTTCTCGTCCTACCTGAACATTTAATCATCACACTCCTTAATATATATAAACACATTATAATATACATTCCGAACCAAAATTAGGTCTGCTAAATTAAAGATAAAAGTATAACACTAGTTTAATCTCTTAGCTTTGTTTATTTGTTCTAATTACATTTTTAAAAATGCAAAAATATTTAAGAATAATTATTCATAGGTAATTACAAATTTAATAGCAAAATTTAATATTGCCACACATTTTTAATTATTTATTTTAAATGACCTATTGCAGCCTGTCTGCAGTGCCCTCACAGCCCAAATGATTTAGTTAATTCATATTTTTAAAATTATGCTTAACAAAATTACATATCAGATTTGTTGGGAAACTAGTTCAATGGACACTTTGACCAACAATGAACATTTTTTTTACCAACATGTATTGCAAACATGGCTAAATATTCCCAAATGGGATGTTAGACTGAGATACTGAGAACTTCTGCTCTAGAGTGATGTGAAAGATTAGGAAAAACCTCCTTCTAATTGTGTAGCTTAAAGTTTAGTTGAATTTCTGAATGTCTCTGGCATCCATTTTGTGACTGAATCGCTGGGAAGCCCAATTGTCTAAGCATTGGCGTCAATATTTGGATTCCTGATGGTCCTGCAGTCGATAGTGGCTCTCCCTGTCCCCCATCACTTTCCTACAGCGCACCCATAGCGTTAGCTAGCTAGTCAAGAAGCATTGCCCAATTACCTCATGCTCACCTTCACCCTTCCAGTGTTGGCCGTACTGCATGATAGGGGTGGAGAAGATGGTGGGGGAACTGGAGACTACATTTGGCAGAGAAATATTTTTTAAAAAGAGAAAGAGTTGCTGTTTTATTTATGGTTTTATTTAATAACCAAGGGAAGAAGTGCGCTAATGCTAGCTTATTTTATTAGCCTTATAGCTCAGTGGCCAGGACTGCTCGACACTCGAATTCCCCACGGTTGTGTGATGTATTTGTACAATGTGTACTGAGTACTGTAGTTTGTAGAACTGAAAATTGTATAAAATTGTCAAACTGATGAAGCGGAGATATAATGTATATGTACAATGCTACACGGTGTTGTATAACACAGTAAATACCATGTTAAATTAGTCTTAGATTGGACTGCCCATGTAAAACTGCATAGTTCATAGAAAACAGTCATAAGATGCTGTGTCCTCTATATCAGTGGTTCTCAACCCTGTTTGTTACCGGGTCGCACAGAAAGAATAAATAACTTACATAGCTTCTCTTTTATTTATTATTCGAATTTGAACAGGCTTTTATTTTGAAAAATGTTACTTCCGTCTATGACTCACTCCTGATGAATGTTTATACGTTACCATAGCGACCAGAGAGCATTACGGTGCATAGAGGAGGATTTTACTCTCAATGTTGGTGCATTTCAGAAAGACGCTGCTAATAAAGTTACATAATTACACAGTGGATTCACCTTTATTATTATATTTACTAAATACCACAGTTTTTGTATTGCTCGTATCATTTTATTTTGTTGTTTTTATCCACGACACCTTAAATGCCGGTCCACGAATATATTGTCCGACATTAAATCGGTCCGTGGCGTGAAAAAGGTTGGGAACCTCTGCTGTATATTGCTGGTCCCAGTTGGTTCCTCAGTCTGAAGGCAGAGGAGCTGAAGAGGGTGATGCAAGCGCTGTAATGGTCAAACTAATGCCAACACCGTGACAGCATATCACCCTCCTTTCAATTACCTCAAATGGCCAAATCATCTCCGCACAGCAGTGGTGGTCAGAAATGAACCGGCAGGTGGTCCATCCCGACGCTCCGGACTCCATTACAGCCCCTTCCAGCCGCTCCGACACGATTTATACGCCCTCCTCCTCCCAGAGCCGGAGACCCAGGCCTGTCCATAAAGCCCTCGCTCGTATTACTTATTTATTTTCGTGGAGTCCACATGACGTGTGCAGCAAATCTTCCAGCGCGAAGCCTGAATTTCACGGGTCACGGACAAGGGCAGAGGCCGGTCGTTAAATAGCCCACGTGCACATGTGAGGAGGAATTCTTCTGGGTTTTCAGCCAGTTCCTGCAAAATAGGGATTTCTCCTGATAAAATCATCTTAAATGTTTCTAATATTTCTTATACTGAAGCTATGTTGACATTATTCTAAAAATATCCAAACTGTTTATAGATTCCGTGCTCATTTTAGGTATAAATATCAGATCCATATTCCAAGTCGCTTATCCAATTCAGGTGTTGGGGAAGTTGTAAGACTATGAAGCAATAACCCATTCAATGTATGTATCTCACAGTATGTCCTAAACCACAGCCACAAGTCTGCTCCACCTTCACAAAGAGCTGGATGTTTATAGCTCACAGTAAGTCATACTGTGTCCTAAACCACAGCCACAAGTCTGCTCCACCTTCATGAAGAGCTAGATTTTTATATCTCACAGAAAGTCATACTGTGTTCTAAACCACGTCCACAAGCCTGTTCCCCCTTGATTAAGAGCTGGATGTTTATAGCTCACAATAAGTCATACTGTGTCTTAAACCACGTCCACAAGCCTGTTACACCTTCACAAAGAGCTGGATCTTTATAGCTCACAGTAAGTCATACTGTGTCCTAAACCACAGCCACAAGTCTGCTCCACCTTCACTAAGAGCTGGATGTTATGTCTCATATTAAGTCACCCCCTGTCCTAAACCACACTCACAGGTCTGCTCCACCTTCATGAAGAGCTCCATGCTGTTGGAGTGGAAAACGTTCTGAGAACGGTGGAAAATCGTGCAAAACTGTTTTTCCAGGACCTGCACACAAGCCAGGAGATCAGGAACCAGAATCGTGTTCTAACCAGCTTAGTTCCATCACACAGCACGACGCTAATGTCTGTTGTTGTAATGTGTTTTTCCGGTGTGAAAAGCTCACTTACTGCTGAGGTCAACAACTTTAAGTCGTTTTCTGACTGTGGGACGATAATTGCACCGCACCATAAGCTGAATAATTTTGTAATAATCTCGCCACAATAAGAAATATGACACACACTCCCTACATTCAAGATGTTTTTCTTTGCCGAGCTCTGATTTTTTTCCTCCGCGTGCACTCGACTCATGCGGCCTGAGCAATCAGCGACCCTTCGTGAACTCAGCAGAGCAGCGCGGCGATCCTGCCCCCGCCTCCACCCCAACACCACCCCCAGGCAATCTGTCACCGGGGCCTTACCCAATGCAGGCTGACTGGGTCTCGTCCCTGGTGTCTGTCAGCCGTCCAGCTGTGGGGATGGACCCGACCGCATGGCCAGCAAACAACATTTACCTCCCACTTCTCCGGCTCTGGCCCAGGCTCAGTAAGTAAACACACCCTTCACTGATTTAAAGTGACAGTTTGACGGAAAAAATGAATGTCCACTATTTTTCTCGTCGACTAAAATGTGTCTGGAGCTATGGGGCTGCACAATAAATGTCAATAGTCAATAGCCCCCCCTATGTTAGTGTGGGTTCCTCCGGGTTCTCTGGTTTCCCCCCAAAATTCAAAGGCTTGTGGCTTAGGTTGACTAGCTACTCTACGTTATCCATAGGTGTGAGTGTGTGCGAATGGTTGTCTGTCTCTGTTTTGGCCTGTGATGGGGTTAATATTGATGATAGGGGGTTAATAGTGCAGTGTGTGTGGATTGGTGGGTGAGATGAGGGGTTAATAGTGCAGTGTGTGTGGATTGGTGGGTGAGATGGGGG
>JBBIGC010082609.1:0-10362 GCA_037576955.1 Lepidarchus adonis
GTGCAGCAGTAACGAGCCGCACCTGCAACCACTCTGACATGCGCAGATTGGCCACACAGAGCGTCACAGAGAGCACGGGACTCACAATTAAGCTGTTTTACACTTAAAAATAGAATTTGACTTTTATTTTTTCATTTTATTTATATTGTGATAGATAATCTATGCATTATAACGGCAATTTTACATTCACTACATCTTCATTACACTACATAAATAATCTCTGTGGTCAATAGCTGATGTAGGACTGTTTAGAATCACATTTCAAAAAGTTCGATATTTCAATTTTTTTTATGTAATATTTATTTTTTGGAACTTCACAGGTATCATATAATTTGTGAACCCCTCAAAATGAGGTAATAAAATTTGTCTCAGGAATGACATTCTAAAAACAAACAGTAAATTAAAGAAATTTAAATCCAATTAATATCCAAATTAATTATTAATTAATAAGCTCATTTTCATTTGAGAAATAATCTCAAATTGTTCTAAAATAGAAATGTACTTTTATGTAGCATAATTGCATGCTTTATTAATTTTTTTTATATTGTTTTAGATAATCTGTGTTTAAATTCGTTACATCTTTGTAGCTTACAGTACCTGACCTCCACATTTAGCAGTGACATTAGAATCTCTGTGGATAATGAGGGATAATGTGATGTCCTTTTGCCTTTGGTGATGAGGTACAGGCCTTTTATCGTATGATGTGAACTTCAGTGGTGTTGAACTGAAATCATGCCAGAGTGGGTCATTAGATGGTGTAGTGAGGCGCTCCTGCTGTGACGGTGTGTAATTTTGGGCTGCGTGCCTTGGGACTGCGGGCTTGACTTTATCTAGTGCATTAAAGGATTTCTGCAGTGCGCTGCACACTGACCTGAGACCAGTTTTATTATTTTAACTGGTTTGGTGTCGGACAAGCTGATACTAAGACTTGGAGTTCAGGTTTGTCCTTGAGCTGATTAAATATATCTGACAGCAGCACGATGGAGATATAAACACTTATAAGTGCAGTGTGTTAGTGTGTGTGTGGTTAAACCTCCACTGTTTTGGCCTAAGTGATTGATGGGTTATGCAGATTCGCAAAAAATGTAACCATAAATGAAAATGTGCCATAAAATCATTGAATATATAGAATGGTTGTTCAGCCGAGGCAAAGAATTCCTTTCGTCTTTGTTGTTCTTGTACTTTGACTCTGGTGTTTGAGGATTTTTATCTTCTTGAATGTCATCTAGTTAAAGTTTATTGAAAAAAAAGCCAAATACAAAAATGTTGAGGAAGTACAGTACCGTGCAAAAGTCTTAGTCCCCTGAGAAATGTCGATGTAGAGTTTAGAGGCACAATACAATACAAATTAAATTAATACAGTGAACAGTACACGTTGGTTAATGTGTTGGGTTTCCATTTCTGTTCTGGAATTATCTGTAGGAATCAGATCCCTGGTTTGGGCTCGATCAGAGGTTAAATCAAGTGCTGCTGCTGAGAGAGCTATTTTATGTTTAAAATATTTTTTACTTTTATAATAATTAGTGCATAGTTTATCGATTGTATTTATATAGATAATGTGTGCATTGTAAATCAGTGAGTGTCCACCTCTAGACTGATTAAAATGCGCCATAAATTCATGTACAACATTGGTAGTTCAGCCAAGGCAACGAATTTCATTCGTTTTTGTTAACGAATTTCCCAAACGATAGGCCGCCCCATTCTATGAGCCGCAGAAAATGTTCCTTTATGTTTAAAACTCTAAGGTAAGTCGCCCCAGTGTTACTGAATTTACTGATCTGAAGTAGAAGAATCTAATTTCACCCCTGGAACCTTTGCAGCTCAATACCAGTGACATTATACTGTAGCATCAACTATTAAACTGGTTAAATTTTTTACTTCCTGATATCAGGCCACAACACATGAACTTCTCTGCAGAATTTAAGCTCCAGGTCGTTGCTTTTGCGACGCTATGTCTGCAATATCGGTAATAAATTGTGGATTGAATTATTCTTCTACTGAATGTTCTTAGATAGTCCCATTTAAGCAAGCCTCACCCAACACCAGGTTTGTAAAATTGATCTATAATCTGCGGCCTGTCGTTGGGGAAATGCGGTATTCACGTACTTTGGCTCTGGTGTTTGAGAACTTTTGTTTGTTTTTAAAAAGGGACTTTTCTTTCTGCTTCATTTGAGTTTCTGTATTCTGAGGACGGTGTGGGTGCAGTAGAACTTCTTTCATGTCTGAAAACAGAAGTTTTGACTTTGGTTTTTCTTTCTCCCAATGATTTTTGGTGGCAAAACCTCAGGGCATCCCCAACGTGATTTGCGTATTCTAGTAATGTCAGTAGTGCAAGAACATCACACTCACTTTCTCAAAGGCGTGTGCCAGAGCTTTGTGTGTCGGCATTGAAACCAATGCAGTTATTGCTTATCAACAGAGACACAGCCTGAAACCCATTGAAAAAGAAAAAAACAAAAAACTTTTTTTAGAAGAATCCAACAAACTACTGATCAAACCGAAATTGAGCAGATGTTGTGAACGTTGACGTCGTAAAGCTGAAGCTCTACGACATCTTTACCGTCTTTTAACACTAGTGAGTTTAACCGCCATGTTTTTTAGGGAATAACTACATTCTGTCCAAAAGTTTGTAGACACCTTCTTATGCAGGATTTGAAGTCAAAGCTAATAATAGCATAGACTGTCGTCCCATTGCTGCAGTAAGGGCATCTACTCCTCGAAGAAGACTCTGGATGTTGAAACATTTGCTCCATTCAGCCTTGAGAGCAATGCAGAGGTCGGGTGGTGATGATGAATGATTAGTTCTGGATCACCACCACCAGTTCAACTCATCCCAGAGGTGCTCCATCACATTGCACTCCACAGCCCAGTGCTAGGGGGCTTTATACTCCTCTAGCAGATGCTCGGTCCGGGGCATGGTGATATTAAGCTTGGCTTGATTTGCATTTCTGTGGAGATTAGAGCTGTGGGTCAGGAAGTGAAAGCCTGTATCAGCAATGGGGCAGCAAAATTCCCTCATTAGAAGAGCTGTCTGGACACTTTTGGCCATGTAGTGTATGTAGACAGGGGTGCAATATAGTAGCGGTGAAAGTTAACAATGTATTTATTGAAATTTTATTGTTTGTGCATGTGTGTGTTGGTGTGAATTATTGATTAGCGCAAGTTAAGCACAAACTGATCCCAGACCAGTCCCAGAGACCCTTCCAACACCTCAGTTCATTACCCAGCTCTCCTGGAGCTGAAGCAGGTGCAGTGCAGGGGGAATTCCAGGACCGGTTCGGGAGCCATTGTGCTAAACATATGCTTAGAAATGCTTGTCAGCCATTTTCAGTTCTTCCTTCAACGGTTTGATGATATTTATTGGCTCAGTTGAGCCATCACTCCATACACTCCAGATAAAGGTTGGAGAATACAGGAAGCCCCCGACTCATGATGGAGATGTGTTCTGATGACCCCATTGTAAATTGAAAAAATCAGAAGTTGAAACATGGAAAAAATCTTGCGATGGCTGAACTTGATCTCTGGTGAGAGAGAGGCATCTCACAAGGCAACTTTATTTCTACAGCACATTATCATAAACTGAGATTATTCATTGTGCTTTAGAAAGATAAACTCTATAAATGATAAGAAATAAAAACAGATTCAGTGTTTTTCAGTTTTGTGCTCATTTCCTCAGTGAGTCTTTTCTGTTTGTGCTCATTTCCTCAGTGAGTCTTTTCTATTTGTGCTCATTTCCTCAGAGTCTTTTCAGTTTTGTGCTCATTTCCTCAGTGAGTCTTTTCTATTTGCGCTAGTTTCCTCAGTGAGTCTTTTCTGTTTGTGCTACTTTCCTCAGTGAGTCTTTTCTATTTGCGCTAGTTTCCTCAGCGAGTCTTTTCTGTTTGTGCTACTTTCCTCAGTGAGTCTTTTCTATTTGCGCTAGTTTCCTCAGCGAGTCTTTTCTGTTTGTGCTACTTTCCTCAGTGAGTCTTTTCTATTTGTGCTAGTTTCCTCAGTGAGTCTTTTCTGTTTGTGCTCATTTCCTCAGCGAGTCTTTTCTATTTGTGCTCATTTCCTCAGAGTCTTTTCAGTTTTGTGCTCATTTCCTCAGTGAGTCTTTTCTATTTGTGCTAGTTTCCTCAGTGAGTCTTTTCTGTTTGTGCTCATTTCCTCAGCGAGTCTTTTCTGTTTGTGCTCATTTCCTCAGCGAGTCTTTTCTGTTTGTGCTTGTTTCCTCAGCGAGTCTTTTCTGTTTGTGCTCATTTCCTCAGTGAGTCTTTTCTGTTTGTGCTCGTTTCCTCAGCGAGTCTTTTCTGTTTGTGCTCGTTTCCTCAGCGAGTCTTTTCTGTTTGTGCTCGTTTCCTCAGCGAGTCTTTTCTATTTGTGCTCATTTCCTCAGTGAGTCTTTTCTGTTTGTGCTCATTTCCTCAGTGAGTCTTTTCTGTTTGTGCTCATTTCCTCAGCGAGTCTTTTCTGTTTGTGCTTGTTTCCTCAGCGAGTCTTTTCTGTTTGTGCTCATTTCCTCAGTGAGTCTTTTCTGTTTGTGCTCGTTTCCTCAGCGAGTCTTTTCTGTTTGTGCTCGTTTCCTCAGCGAGTCTTTTCTGTTTGTGCTTGTTTCCTCAGTGAGTCTTTTCTATTTGTGCTCATTTCCTCAGTGAGTCTTTTCTGTTTGTGCTCGTTTCCTCAGCGAGTCTTTTCTGTTTGTGCTTGTTTCCTCAGTGAGTCTTTTCTATTTGTGCTTGTTTCCTCAGCGAGTCTTTTCTGTTTGTGCTCATTTCCTCAGTGAGTCTTTTCTGTTTGTGCTCATTTCCTCAGAGTCTTTTCTCATGGGACATCCCTTTCTTTTACACAGTGTTCAGGTTATATTTTCTAACGTATCGTACCTCATATGCTGCTATGTTTGCCTGCCAAATGAATCTTAAAATATTTTTACTATTTTTGTCACTGTGGTCTTTTTCACGAGAATAAAAAAATTGAGTCGAACCATCGTAACTTGGGGGCTGTCTGTAATCTTGTGACTTGTGACTGAAGGGTAAAGGGTGCTGTGTGGTTTTGGAACACTACATCTTCATGGGTTTAATCTCAGTATTTGCTTTTCTGAAGGGGAAAATGTCACTGAGGAATGTTTTAGGAATGCAATATGTATTTGTGTTTTTACATATGAATGTCTGAACTTGAAATGAAGTTGTGTAAGAAAACCACTCTGTTTCTTTTGTCGTTTTTACCGTTTTTATCATTTGAGTCAAATCAACGAGAAATTCATTGCTCTTGGAACGTGACGCACAAACTCAGTGACCGTTGACCGTACATCTGACTGGTCTTTTCTTCCTTTTACACTCCCTCACTTTCCTTTCCTGTGCTCCACTGTCTTAGCATGTGTCACTGTTTCTCTTATTTCATCCATGTAAACACTAAAGCTCCCTTTCTTCTTTGTATTTCCTGTAATTGTTCTGTTCTCTTTTAAACTGTTATATTAAACAAAGTTTATCAAACTTTGAGATGCATCTTACTGTATGAAAAGTGCTTTTATAAATAAAGCTTATTATTATTACAGAATATTACATATAGTTCTACAGTGCCTGAATCCTGAGACGTTTTATGATTTTGCCCTTAAATGTAATCTTTAAAACATGGCGTTCTAAGACAAAATAGTTTCTCAAAGAATTTTTATTTTTTCGTCTTCAGATTTGCCACCATTTCACCATCATTGACATTACAGATCAGCCGTAACATTAAAACCACCTGCCTAATATTGCGTAGATCCCTCAGCCCAATGGGTTTTCCACGTCTGTTATGTGCTACAAAAGCTCTACTGTGGGTTCGAACCAAACGGCAAGTCTTAACTCCCTGTCCATCGAGTATTCAAGACCCTGTCAGCAGTTCATCCTTTTTTGGGTCACGTCTGGTAGGTGGTAAGTGCACATCTGGAACTCTCCACCTGCTGTTAATGCTCTACCTATCACAATAAGATCCTTCTGCACCTGCTTCTAGCACATTAACTTTAAGAACTGACTCATTTGCTGCCTAATGTATTCCACCCCTCTGAGAGAAGCCTTTGTGATAAGATAACTACATTTTTATTGCGTATAGTATACGTATAACTCAAGCTGTGACTTTGGGTGGGGATTAAAATGACATTGGGATCGTTGGTTTCATTCGCCATCACTGTAAAGAAACCACTGTACACTGACATTGTGGTTTCTCACACCAAGCGCACTTGAATTATACTGAATTTTTCGGTGGAATTTTCCTCTCAGACATGTGAGGGTGAATTACGTTTCTCCCTCTTTCAGTCCTATTCGGTTTCCCGTTTCTTGTGATGCACCATGTGAGGTTAAACTCCTTACCTGAGGGCTGTAGTCCTGCGTTTGTCACCATCATTAATCTGTGTGACCTCAAAACTTTCCACTTGCAACTCTGTCACCGACCCTTTTTGGCCACTAGATGACAGTACAGCATCACGTATGGTTTTGCTGAACTTTGAACGGACGCTGGGTCTTTGCTGCCGCGTTGAAGCCTCACTGTTGGTTTATTTTTTGGTTCCGTGTCCTCTGAGCAGATTTAGCTGAGCCTGTTTGTTTTACTCCAAGGACATTGCAGTAGTCATAATAAATCAGCACTGGATGAAATAGGTCTGTGTGAAATATGGCCTGTGTGGGGTTTTTGCGAGTGTGTTTGTTCTGATGGATGTGGAGCTGCTTCATTTCATGCAAAGTCCAGCAGTAGATCCTCAGCAATAGGTATGACTGGATAGAAACCAGGAACCCGACTGCTCATGGTTACTACGGTAACCCCTAATTACGGAAGACAGTGCTGGACCTTTTGGAAATGTGGATGACGATGATGTTGTAAAGAAACATGAAGAAAATTGTGACGTTTGCTATATTTAAGTCAAGTTATTTGTGACCACATGCAATTTTACCAAAAAATAATGTATTTTTCAAAGCACAATTGTTGTTTATATACAAACCTTTTTAATGCATCTGTAGGTTCAACACCATCATTAACAGCCGCCTGACGTTTTCCCAGCTCAGTCACACATCGATACAATTCACTGCACAAGCTCTCGGGTGCTTTTTCACAGTGATGCAATTACAGTTATTTTCCACCCATGTTTAACTGGAGTATGCAAAGCAAACCGGCTCATCTGGAGTGCAATCGGTCCTGTGAATGTAGTGCTTCCTGTTTCTGTGAAAGCTGCTCTGACATCAGCCAAGAACCTTCACACTTTACACTTTCACACTCTGGGTTACAGCTGCGGAAACTACCACAGTGTTTACAGTCATGAAACCTGTTGTCATCCATCCACTCTGTAATCTTGCTTTCTCACTCATTCATGTAATCATAAATTCTCTCACTCTCTCATTAGTCTATATTTGGATAAATATTTTAGTCAATTGTATTTCTAATTCCATTTTCCACCTCTTCTTCATTTATATCTTGTTCTCTATTCCTTTTAATGTGTGGTATCCATTATCCTATGCCTATCGATGCCTTTAATCTAATTCTTTCCTTAAAAAAAAACATCGCTCGACACCGAACAGACATAAATCATACACACTGTCTCCTACAGGCATCCACCAAAAGCCAGAAAACTCTCTGTCTCCGAAGATAAATGTGGAAATATTGATTGAGTTGGAAGAAACATTCCTCAGGTTATGGCAGACATTTCCATAATGATCCTCAGCAGAGAGGGAAGTGGGGTCCCCATCAGGCCGCACAGGACTTCCTTGATCTTTCCACCAATTATCTACCAGTTTAATGTCTTTTGTTGGGGCTGAAAATGTTACAAAAACTGACGCTTTGTCTTCATGTCTTCGTGTGCACAGGCAGTGAAGTTAATGGCGATACAAAAAACATTTGTAATAGTTAGTGTGGCGATGTTTCTCCATGAAAATGATTTATAGTTTGATAAGGTAATCTAAATTGATTAGAGAAGTTATGTTGTTCATAATGTCATAATGTGTTTTACATTGAATTCGGTTACTATTGCAGTTTAAATGCATTTGAAGTTGACAATAATAAAGATTGAGTGTTTTATTTAAATTACTCATCTTTTTTCTAAATGGGAATACAGATCTGGCATAAACTTGATCTGGGTTTTTGCATTACCGTGCTATTGGGATTTTCAATTTGAAGACATTAGGCCTTTTGACCTTATGTTTCAACAGTGTTGTTTGGTATATAAATTGAATGCAAAAACAGCATATGGCCACTATCCTTGATGTTAAATTTCCTTAACCTCAATTGGAGCTTTAGTAAAACATCACGCTGATATCCTGGGTGCTGAAATTAAAAACCCTAATTAGAAATACAATAAAATGTCAAAACTCGCTGTCCATGGTGCTGAAAATAACCAGGGACATGGGGGGATATCAAATTCGCTGTCCGTGGTGCTGAAACATCCATAACGCCATTTGGAACTGTAGCGAAAGGTCACGGTGCTATCCATGGTGCTGCAATATCCTCACAAAGTATAGACCTACTGTGCTCAAAAGCTGTTCGTGGTAAAATAACAATAGCCCAGTTTTTGTTCCAGTTATAGCCTGTAAAGTCAGTAACATTCTTGACTTGCTGTCTGCGGAAAAGTAAATTTGAGACAAACTGTGCTCAATAACAGCAGCACGTGCAGGCCTGTGGTCCTGTGTACCCGTTCTATATTTGTGCATTAACCAAAACAAAACACTGGCCTTTATTGGTTGACATCTTTAATGGTTGTGGGCACTAACTTCCTCTCTATCTGTCAACTGTGAATTTTTGTCATCTATTTCTTTGCGCTTTGTACTTTTCCTTTACCTCAGAAAAAAGTAGCGAACATCTTGCAGTGTGTGGCTAGGTTCTTCATTGCCTAAACGTCTGAAGACGATGGCTGTTGGGTGTTGAAAATGAATAGCATTTGTAATTCTGAATGCAAAAGCCATATTTTGCCACCCAACTTCATCTGGGGTCCTCACTTGGTCACGAACCAAATACTAGATGAAGTGGTTGAGGGTCGAAGGCCTAATGGGGCCCCCATCAATCCACCAGGCCACCAGGGCTTTCTGTTATGTGTAATAACACGTTATATTCACACGAGCCATCTTATAAATTACAGAACATCTGCTCTGAGAAGCTGGGTGATTGGGCAACGCTGCAATCAGTGCCAAGCTCGGGCTATTTTAGCCATCCAGGATCAATATGAGTGATGGAGCGCTGTTCAGAGTCATTGGGGAGGTGATTGGTTATCGATAAGCTGTCATCCTTTCTAACGTGGCATGAAGAGTCCAATGTCGAGAGCAAGACTCAATGAGACGAGGCGCGCGCATCTCTCTCAATCCTGAGCCATTCACTTTTTTCAAAAGGTATAAAAATGTATAAAATTCTCAAAAACGTGCTTTAAATCAAAACAAAAAAGTTAAAAACGTTAAAAGCGATAAAAACGGACCCGTTGATGAAATGCCGAACACGGTTAAACGGCAGCAAGGTTGAAAACGACTAGAAAATTTTGGTTTCGCACGCGAAAAACTCGAGAACTATGACATCAGCTTGCGAGGATTAAAAAAGTGTGCGCGCGTGGGGGGTGTGAATGTGTGTGTCGGGTGGGGGAGTGTGTGTGGGGGGGTTGGTTGTGCGCAGCACGTGCGCGGAATGAGCGAGAGCGAGCTCGCGACTCCGTTGTCAAAATCGATCGGCGGTGGCGGCGCTGGGAGGAGCGCGAGGGCGGAGCGGAGCGGAGACCGAATCAGACCCGCATCGCTCGCGCCGGACGGCTGGGACCGGGAGAAGGGGAGGCGGAGGTCTGGGGGCACGCGGTCGTTAAGGAGCGCTGAGGAGGAATAGCGCGCGCGCCGATCTTTTCCAAGGGCGTTTGGCGGGTCCATTCTCGTGGGCGCGCGCGCGTGCGTGGATTAGTACCCGTGCACTGCTCCGACTCGGTACGGCCGCTCCTGAAGCGCTCGCGCCGCCGCAGCCGCGTCGGAGGGGAAGCGCGCGACGAGAGGCGGATAGAGGGATGAGGAGAGAGGGGAGGAGGAGGAGGAGGAGGAGCGCAGAGTGACACAGCCTCGGTCCGGAGAGCGGCGCGCACGCGGGTAAGACGCTCCTCAGTCTTGTATTCGCATCGCTGCTGCTGCTGTTGGTGTTGGCGCTCAGTCCGCGCGCGTCTCGGGCGCAGCGGCGCGAAAAAACAACTTTGAGCAGCGGCAGCACGTGCACATGAGTGGCGCGCGGAGCTCCGGGGAGAGGAGCTGTGGTGAGACGGGTAAAGGCGCGCGCGCCCTCAGTGACCGGGCAGAGTTATTGGAGAGTGTTGGGGGGTGTGAGTGGGGGATGTGTGGTGTTGGGGGTGTGCGTGTGTGGGGTGTGTGTGTGTGTGTGGGGGGGGGGGGGGGTGATTGACTGTGT
>JBBIGC010082629.1:0-10362 GCA_037576955.1 Lepidarchus adonis
TTGCTTGTACTGTTTTCGAGTAGAGCCATTGTCTCGTCTCTCTGTACACTGTACTGTAGTTAGCAGAGATAACAAGACAATAAAGTTTACTTTGTGACCTAATACATCATATCCTGACAAGTCCTGAAAGTAGACAAAGAAAACCTAGTTAAACAAAAAAATAGATTTGGTCATGTACTTATTGAAAGAAAAAAGATCCAATAACATATCTGTGTGGCAAGTAAGTGAGCCTGTGCGCTCAGTATTTGGTGTGAACCAAATAGTCCTGCACATCGACTTGGAGGAATTTTAGCCCATTCCTCTATACAAATCTCTTGGATGTTAGTGGGTTTCCTCACATGAACCACTCACTTTAAGTCTCGCTACAACATTTCAAATGGATTAAGGTCAGGACTTTGACTTGGCCTTTCCAGAACATTTGCTTTGTTCTTGTTGCTTAGACAAACACTAGAATAAAGTTTTGTGAACAGATGAAGCTAAAAAACTACGTTGTGTTCTTCTGGTTTGTCCACATGATCTTTCGCAAACTGTAGATGGTCAGCAATAATTTTGGAGGAGAGCAGTGGTTTTCTCCTTGCTACCCAGTCATATACACCATTGCTGTTCAGTGTTCGCTTGATGATGGACTTGTAAACATCAACATTTGTGATTGTGAGGCAGGCCTTCAGTTGCTTAGAACTTAATTTTCCTTTGAAACCTCGCAGACTTTTAAGTAACTTGCGATTAGAGTTATATTTGAACCACTTCTGGATAGGATAACAATGGTCTTGAATTTCCTGCATTTGTCCATAAAATGTGTCGTGTGATTGTTAATTGCTGTAGTCCAAATTCTTTAGAGATGATTTTGTATGCTTATACAGCTTCAGGGCCATCAGCAACTCTATTTCTGAGGTTCTCAGACACCTCCTATGATCAAGCAATGATACACATCTACAAAAATGTATATGTGATCAGGCTTTGCTGGATCCCTTTAAATTAAAAGGGCTCTCCCACTCACACTGGATGGCCACCCCATTGATTGAAAACAGCAGCCGGTGATTTCCCCTTTTAATTATATGATAATCCTACACATTTACTTAATTTTGCCGCACACAGATGATATTGGACCATTTCTTCAATAAATACTTGACCAAATATAATAATTTTTATGTCATTTGTTTAACTAGGTTTTCTTCATCTATTTTTATGGCTTGTTTGAAAATCAGATGATGTTTTAGGACACATTCATATAAAAATATAGAACCTTTTAAAGGGTTCACAAAGTTACTGACATTTACATTAGAACCAAGACCCTACCATCTATAGTTGTAACTTTACAAAATTTACCATGTTACAACTTCTAATTTACTTGCCATATACACATACCACCCCACCCATGAGCCAAACCTATGCCCTGGCTAATTATTATAATATTATTATAATATTATTATATTTCATATGGAATTAAACTTTGTACTCAGAAAATTTTTAATAATAAGCTGAATTTATTTGGTGTCTTTTGAAATCCCAGGGATGCTTATTATACTTAAGAAAAAAATCTAAGGGGCGTAAAATGACTTCAGTTCATATATACTCATTCCAAGCACCTGCACCAAATAACCAAATCCACGGTCATTATCATTCTTTCCTCTTTCATCCTCATAACACTGAAATAATAATCTGTCCCGCCACTCTCTGCTGGACATTCCATCTGTTGATCAGGATGGCGTACTGAATTAGCTGAGATAAACAGAGTGCGACCACTAGTTTCTATGGCAACCCCACTCGCAGGGCAGAAAGCATCAGCACTGAAGTCACTTTTGCTGTGGATCAAAAACACAGTTGCTTCTGCGTCTGGTCACGCCACCCAGCTCTGTCACAGGAAGCTCTCTAGCAATGGAGTGTGTTGCAAATCATCTGTAAGATCTTGCTCTCCCACCACAAAGCTGCTGTTACCACCATCTCAGAAAAGCTCTTGCATTTCTGTCATTCAGTTACAGCTGCTCATTGAAGAACATCTCATGTCCTTGCATATCCATAATGCTCTTTAATGTATAGTTTGGCAAAATATAAAATGTACAGTCTCCTCTTCATCCTAAATGTAATTGATCAGGCCTGACATGTTTGGTGTCTGATGTTCATGTATTGACTTTTTGCTCTGCATTTAAAATAATAGGGATTCCTAATTTCTAAACATCTAAATGAACAACTCTTCCCTTAGACATCATATAGATGTTAAGAAATCTCTGAAAGATTGTCTATTTTTATGGTTTCAGACCACAAAAATAGACAAAAAAATATACAACCCAATTTCTGAAAAAAATGGGAGGCTGTAAAATGTAAACAAAAACAGAATACAATTTATTGTAAATCTCATAAGCCAATGTGTGTTCAAAGGGAACATTAAATGTTCAAACCGAGTCATTTTTTTTATACATTTTTTTATACATTTAAAATTTTTTAGTAGCAACACATCTCAAAAAAGTTGGGACAGGTCCATTTCTACCACTGTATAGCGTCACTTACTCTTTTAACAACAGTCCATAAACATCTGAGAATTGAAGAGACTTGGTCTTGGGTCCTGGGTCTTTGTTTGCAAATTTTTGTTTCTTGATGAAGCAAATGTTTATGAAAGGTCTGAATTCCAGGCAGGTGAGTTCAGCACCTGCTGTTTTAATTCATAAATTATGCAGTTAAGCATTGACTTGCAAGGCCTTTACTGAAAATATGTATGGCCTTTCCTGAAAAAGAGGTTATCTGGTGCACATGTTGCTCTAAAACCTTTTAACATTGACAGTGCCTTTCTAGATGTCCAAACTGCCAGTTACTGTATATAGGCCCTAATGCACCATACCATCATAGATGCAGACGTTTGAACTTAGCAAGCTGGATTGTCTCTTTTCTCTTTATTCTGGAGGACATGGGGCCCACGTTTTCAAGTTTCAGTTCATCTGACCACAAAGCAGTTTTAAATGAGCTTGGGCTTAGTGAAGATGGCAGCATTTCTCATAGTCAGTGAATAACATACTGATAAATACATTCCCAGAGCTAAATTGTATCCCAAACAAAAATATGCCAATTATGGCAATAAAGTAATAAGAAGTTTTCATGGCCTTCATTTATAAAAATTCTGATCTACATTCCAGTGGTTGCTTTTGTCTTGCACTTCTTCTTGGGGTTTTTTACGCAACACCCACTATATGAGCTACGTGCAAGAATGTTTACAACCACAGCAAGCTTGTACCAAATGCATTAGGGTCAAGATAATTCATGTAGTATTTTCACAGCTCAGATGTTACACAGGGTACCTATATTTAGCACCTATATTTAAAAGCATGAAAATAAAATGCAAAAAACGTCATATCAAAAGCAGTTAGAAAGGCAAAATAAATGTTTTAGTCTGAATGTAAAAGTAACTTTACAAATAGTTTTTGGTTCTGCCCTGACTTCTTAAATTGACTGCAACTTTTGACCCAAGTCATTTAAAACAAACATCACAAAGTCATGTACAGGGGAGATGATTCTGGGAAAATCAGAGGATTTGGAAAAAATACATCAGTAAAATCCCACCTCCACTTCAGACCTCTCTACAAAGCCACTCCTCTAAACAAATGAACATGACCATATTGTTACTGAGGACAGTCAGATACAGTTGGTCATTCAGTCATTTCATTAAGCACAAATGAAATGATTGGACTGGCTTTTATGTAATATATTTTTTATGTAATAAATTCTGATTACAGACAACCTGCACATACATATATGTCATGAAAGGGTTTAAAAGCAAATGTTTTGGCAAAACCCTATAGTAAAACATTATGATCAGGCAAAGTTTTGCTAGGGAGTTCTTAGATGCATTCAATGCTTCAGATGACTGATTCCTATCACCAAAATAAGCAACAATCCCAACTTTAATTATAATTTTTTCACAATTAAGCATTTCACAACAACCCACCCCAACAACCATGATTTCTTTTACATCTTAACCATTTAATTATACCATTTTGAAAGATCAAAGGAGTTCCCCTTCAATGGCTTTCAGACAGCAGTTATATGGCATGGCTGTGGATAAAGTTCTCCATAATGTGTTGTTTGCACCCTCATTCATTGCTAATGCACTTATGGTGATAAATGTGCACTGGAACTAAAACTGAAAGGGGGCTAAACCTCCTGTTGTAAACCCTGATGCTCAGAGCCAGGACATTGGCTGAGGGTGGAGAGTTTAAATCCAGAACATCAGTTGCGTTATTGTTCATTGTATTGAGTCCTCCTCTTGCTCAAGCCTACATGAACACAGCTTGGGGCTTTGGCGGCTCCCTAACTACATTATGACCAAAAGACAACTGCTGATGTTCCATGGGCAGCACTCAGCATGCCCTTTTCTCTCCATTAGCCAGAGTCTAATGCTGATCAATGGAGCAGTTGTGGGGTGGACAGTGCTCTGCTTATTTAATGGATTGACTGGCAAGAAGAACAATCAATGATGTTGACTGGCACATTCAGAACAAGAGCTGTAGTGGTTGATTGTCCCACTAGTACACTGAGTTGTCAGAATGTAATTATACTTCTGAATGTGTTTGTGAGTGGGTGAGGGTGTGTTCATGAGCATGTGTGGAAGTTCTCAGGTTGGGAAATTAGAAGACAGTGTGCTTTGTGCACACCTATGTTTTCATGTATCCATTTCAACTGGTTCTACTTCTCTAGTTGTCTCAGGCTCAAAAAAACATTATTGTTCAACCAAACAACAATGTAGCTAACAACACCTGAAAGCTAATGCCATCAGTGAGCATGATTCCTTACTTAATAACAATAGCACAATGTATTGTTTGAATCACTTCATGAACAAAGTGGAACACACACCGGTTTTCCCTCAATCTATTTCCAATGGCTTCAATTCATGCATGACTTCATTGCTTTATTTACATACAGTTAGAGCTAGAAAAAGGCTTGTTGCACTGTCAAAATGGGTTAAAATGGTGAAATGACTATTTACTTTATAAAGCATATGCCACTCAAATAGGGCACAATTTTGCTGTCTACTGATCAAAATTAAAAATGTTTTTCCAAACAGGCCTCAGCTCAAAAATGAAAGTAAAATTGTGAGTAAAAAAAAAATAAAATCCTTTTGTTCATAGCACCAGCTTGTGAGATATTGTTCAACCAAAATAACCACAATGCTATGTGTCTAACAATATAAGTATGCTAATATTACTAAACATTTCCTGCTAACTGACAATATCACTTTTTATAGGCAAATAAAACTTGGTTCATATCTAGTGCAACAGCCAAGTACAAGACAAAGTTTTCAATGAGCTCTGTAGCTAACAATGTTTGACAATGCTGTAATCTTGCTAGTTAACAAGGTTTCGTGCTTAGACACAACACAACATTTCATGTCCACATTTTCTTTCTTATTCATCCACACCTACCGGCTTTCAGACATTGTTTCAAACAGCTGGTTCTAAGCTTAAACAGCATGTCAAACCCTTTTAAAGCTACCCAACAGCTCTCAGTGTGGCTAAAATGGTTTGCTTGATTTCCTTCTACGTAGCAGCACTGCCTTTTACACAAAGCACACTAGGGTTGACCCATTGCAGTAAGCTTTCAGATTCCAATCCTGCAGTTGTATCACTAATGCCGTTCACATCCAATGCAGCAGCTTGTTAACTAGGTTTCTTTCTGACCACAGACACACCCGTGCCTGCAGCTTATTCCTCAAAATAACACACATGCCCTTTGTGCTTTCCTTTCAACATGAAGGTGGCAAACCTTGTCACTTCTGATTCTGGAGTTACATATTAGAAATTCCCTACCAAAATGTAGTTGTCTCTTCTGCATGTACCTGATATATGCCTGTGTATTATGCATTCCTCATAGCAAGCCATCACAAAGCTAAGAACATATTTTCTGAGACTGTTTTGTTGCACTCAGAGAGCAATGTTTTTGTATTAATCATAATGCAACCTAAAACGGATGTTGCACATTCTGAAACTCAAGTCAGCCTTTTCCCAAGAAATGTACATCTTTGACAAAGCTACTTTTAAGTTTGAGACCACTGTATAACACACTGATATTAGTCACATTAAAGCGGTGTGTCTGGTAGAGGAAGACTGTGGGTTTAATTAACCGTTAGCTGTTTAATAGCAGTGCCAGCATCAGTCCTCATGTTTGAGGAGTCTCTAATTAGAGCAGTGCAGAAGGCAGCAAGTGCGTGTTGTCTCATGTAATGCATGGCCTTTGATCAGTGTATCTGTTGAAATAGACTGTTTTGAGTTCAGTAGCTTCAGCCACACCCTGACTGAACGATTTCAGGTTCATTTCAGTTAGAGCTGTAAATACGGCAGTTTGTGTAGTCTTTCAGTGCTCCACTTAACCTTTCAATGCAGAGGCATTTCTGTCTTTTACTCTCTTATTGCATGGCTCATATGACAACATCCCTTTTCTTTTGACTTATTATTGTCCAGTGTTCTGCAAATGTGCTCTTTTTTCTTATGGGACACTAAAGATTTAATGTGTAATGTAGCTTGTACTTTCTATCACACACACCAGGTAAAGGGTGTGTCTGGGTTCTAGAACCATGTGTGTGCAGTATGTGTCTGTATAAAAAAACTTAAACACAACCTGTGGCTGTATATGGCACATGGAATATAGAAATCTTTTCACACATTTTCAAGCATATATACAGTGTGTATACAGAAAAAGTATGTAAACCTTTTGGAAATTCATGGTTTTTACATTAATTTGTCATAAAATGTGAATGGATTTTCATCCTTCATGGTGTCCTGCAGGTGTTCAATGTTTGAATGTCATGAACACAGAGGTTAGCTAATTCCAATGATGTCTTCAAATCTTTCACTTGGGGTTGTTCCTTTACCTCACTGATGAGTATTCATTGTGCTTTTGAGGTCAAGCAACACTTCCACTTCTTGGTAGAGTAGCCACAGTTTTGATAGCCTGGTGAATTTCGAAAAGTCTTTGAAATCACTTTGTAACACATTCCAGATTTATGTAAATCCACTATTCTTAATTGTAAATGCTCTGACAGCTCTTTTTGGCAAGGCATGACTCAAAAAAAATTTGAGTGATTTGTATCAGTCAAAGTAGCTCTGGTCCACACCTCTAAACTCATTTTCCTAACAAGCCCCCGGGTATGTTAACACCTGACTTTTTGAGGTCATTAACTCAAGGGTTTACATACTTTTTCCACTAGCAATATGAGTGGTTCGTGGTTGTTCTCTGTAAAAATATAAAAAGATAAGATTTTATTTGTTTTATTATTTTAGGCACATTATGTTTGATGCAGAATGAATGCAGAAAACCATGAAATTCCAAAAGGTTTACATACCTTTTCTTGCCACAATACAGACATACATATATATTAAAATAAAATCTTTTTTATTGCATCTCACACGAAACATATTAGAAAAACCTAACCGAATTAAAATGAAAAAATCCACCCCACCCCTGAAAAAAGCATTTTTGTAATTTCTAGTTTAATATTTAAAGTTGATCAGAGTAAATAGGAACTTTTCATTAGTAATTAATTACTTCCTATTTTCCTGTGGTGTAAATATGACGTGACATATTAGAGTCATATTGCTCTTAGCCACTCTTCAGCACGGGAAAGACATGCCATTCAAGTACAGCAGATATGTGCCAACCTTCATATATCAAGTAATGGCTATGAGAAAATAGCTACTACCAAAATCCTGCCTGTATCAACAGTCAAAAGACTGAAAAAGAATTTTGAAACAAACAGTGACAAACAAGGCTGGACAAGGACCTGTTTATTTTGCCATCATGCACAGTAAGGAGAATGGTAAGAGAAGTAAAAAAATCTCCAAAGCTCACTGTTAGTGAACTGCACCAAAGAGTGGTATCTTAGTGTCACAAACTCTCCATGACAACCATAAGACGCTATCTCCATGCCAACAAGCATTTGGAGACATGCAAGGAAAAAGCTTTTTATCACCTACCATCACAGACACATTTTAATTGTTACTCTGGAGATCGGAGGGGTGGCCCAAGTGAATCACCCCCTGCTCCTACACCACCAACCAACACACACACTATATGATGGTTGTTTAAAATTGTAAAAGTTTTGCAAAATAGAGGTGGTGACATTCTTCTTCATCCTTTCTCTTAAAAATTATTTACTGATGGCACGTCACACAAGGTTGAGAGGACTAGAGGGAATTCAATTCATTATTAATTTAATTTTTACAGGATCAGAAAACTAGTGAAGAACATTTTAATTTAGTGTAGCGTACTGCTGCTGGGCCCTTAAACTTTGTACAAATGTCTGGACAGTCTGGACCTCGTCTTACAGTATTGTTTTAACATGTCCATTGATATCAGAGTCTGGAATTACCTAACCATGCTGTAAAATACAGCCTTGACTCAGAGATGCTAAAAATCTGCTTAATACAATTTTATTCAAAGCCTAAAGCCTGCAAAAAAAAGAGTAATAGCTGACTAAGCTGTCTTAAACCATTTTCTGACACAAGTTGTTTCTGTCTCAGAAAGACAATGTGTTATTTTTACTTTTAATATTTACTCCTTATAATTTTTTAATTTGTGTGAATTGGCAGCACCCAATACCTGGAAAGCAAGTGTGATGTTTGGCATTTGTAAATGGGGAGGGTGGTTCACATGTGATTTTCTTATAGCCTTCAAATTGATGAATCATTCCTGTGAATCTCTGCTTATATCCTTGAATGTTACAAGAAAACTCTTTGTCTTTTTCCTGGAATAAGAAGATGCTGTTTTCCCATTAGTGAAACAGGCCTTTATGAATCCATGTGGCTTTACTTAATATCTACTGATGCATCGACACAAGCTTTTCAGTATCACATACAACCTCTCAGCAAATTAACAAATCATTTAGCTTTGCCACTAAGCACAAGTGACATAGCAGTACAATTAGAAAATAACTTTATTTTTTGTTTAACCCATTGAAACTGAATGGGTTATGGTGTGTTATGGTCTTGCATTCTGTTAGTAAAACTAAATCAGGCCCAGAAAGGTGGTGACATTCAAACATTCTACTGTTAACAAGTGCTAATCCTGGAAGGAAGGTAGTGCTACAGTGCTGTTTGTTGTTTGTCTTAAAAATGTGCACATTAACTCTCTGCTTCTTGAGTCTTAAAATTGTTCCACAATATATCAAGTTGTGCTCACGTGTAGCTTTAAAAAAAAAGCCAGGAACCCAAATAAAGGCTACATGAACTCATTTAAAATGTTGGCTGAATGATGAATGATTTGGCCTGAGTTTGCACTGAGGTCAGAACTTCAAGCGGTGTTCTGTTTTGCTTTGTCTAGTAAGAGGTTGGAAAATCTGGACTGCAATATAGCATTCCATCACTACTATGCTTGTAATCTCATTGTTTTTTCAATGAGATTATTAATTTCTCATATGTATCCCATCAAAACTATCTATAGTACCAGCAGAAAACTCATTTGTTTGACCCCATATGTGACATTTTCATCGGATTTAGACAAAGGTGATTGTTTAGAGACTCTGTTTCACATTATGTGCTTTGGACTTAGCGCTTATCTCTTATGGCCATATTGGCTGGCCTTTAGCAGGTCAAGGTTAGCAGTGCTATCAGTGCCAACACCACCAACAGCATTCCTTTGGCATGAAGTAGTTACTTCACCAAGGAATAAAGTAGTTCATTAGTCTTTGGACATTGCAATCACTAGCAGAGAACATTTCTAAAAGTTAATTTGTAATTCTGGCCTAAGACTATAAGACTGGTTAGGTTAAACATCTTGAGCCGCAAGAGAATTACAGAACTACATCCATTACCATAATTAGTGAATGCTCGGAATTCAGGCCTAATTCAAAACAAGAGCAAAACAGGAAGTAAATGCTATTTTTAACCTTTTACTCATTTCTCAGCAGGCATTTTTAAGGCAATTGTGTCCTTTAAAGCTATCAGCTTCTCTTAGAACAGCGAGAAAGACCACAATGGACCTGGCTATTTCACTATTTATTATTTTGTTTATGGTGGCACAAAGACAGGAAGTGGCAAAATTCCGGATCAAGCTCATTGTGTTCATTACCTCAGAATTCACTGACCACCAAACAAGATATCTCAGAGGCAGGAAGTGTCCTCTTCAAAACCAGACACACAGCAGTACAGAAAACAAAATGGTAACTTGAATATGGAATTTGCAGAGGCAGCATACACATTTTCTGCACATTAACATCTAAACTGTGTCTCATGTTGTAGATGTAATGGTTCCAGCACATTAAAGTGGTAAGAGGAGATGCTTGCATTTGCGAGTGCATGTATGGACATGCTCGCACACACACACACACACACACACACACACACACACACACACACACACACACACACACACACACACACACAC
>JBBIGC010082678.1:0-10361 GCA_037576955.1 Lepidarchus adonis
TTTCCTGAACCTGGAAGTTGCTTTGGACAAAAGCGTCAGCCAAATGAATAAATGTAAATGTAAATGTAAATGTAAATAAACAAACACTAACATCCACCTAGTCTGACATACAGGTCTCTAAACTGTAACCAGAGCTCATGGAGGAAACTCATACAGACACAGGGAGAACATCCAAACTAGACACAGGAAGGACCCTGGCTGCCCCGGCTTGGGATTAAACCCTGAACTTTCTAACTGTGAGATAACAGCAAGTTCATAGGAAGTCATGGACAGATAAACAGTGCAGTTGAATGGAACCTACAATTTTCTCTACCATAGAAATGAGTGCTACCAATAAGTTATAAGCAATTTCAGTAAGTAAAGTATAAATATAAAACATATTAAAAACAGCCAATCAAAGGCAAAGGCATTGTTACAGTACAAGGGTACTTTGAAACCTGTGTACAGACATGTGTTTTAAATGTCAATGAATGTACGTCTCATAGTACACAATTTAACCTCTGGATTTAACCCGCAGGCTGGAGTAAGACAGGAAAGGTCTTGTTCTGAAAACACTCTATGAGCTTTTCCCACACAGTCTCTTCTCTATTTTCTCTTTTTTCATTTCCATGAAAACATGGTTGTATATCTGATCCAGTGATGGGAAGCACGTATCCTTTTAAACCCCTAAGGAATGCAAGAAAAAGAACGGGTAATTGAGATGCAGCCTCGCCAACATCATGTCAGGGTTCCCTTTGCAGAAAAAATCAGCATAATTTTTTTCATTTCTTATACATTTGAAAAAGATACAAATAGAGTGCATTACCAGGCACCAAAATTCAGACCATATGCCCATTTCCCATTCTCTTCTTTCATGGTAGAAAATAGTATCAACTGGAAGAGTGGTCAAGAAGTTTACTTTCTGTTTCATTTGTCTCTTTGAGGGAAAGTGGGTCATTACCCTCCCTAATCCCACATAAGCCACTGAACTAACTTTAAACCTTCTCCTTTCTCATAAAACCTACTCTTACACAGAATTCCCACAACACTGACCTTTTGTCACTGACTAAAGCCGACTGCAGAAAATGACAAAACACATGTATTTTTCAGTGAGATTACACATAAAATCTATTCAAGACTAAACATCATTTAGGATACTTTATAAAGCCTAACAATTTGTAGCATTTTTAATTAAAAGAAAATTTTAAATCAATTTTTAATAGAGCACTTCAGGTTAATACAGATGTTGGTGGTTTGCAACATCTGTCTTGTGTTAGACCATTTGTCAAGCACCTGCATTTGAAATACAACTGCAGATGCCATTAGTGGAAACCGCAGGACAGGACACTTTACCGTACTACATTACATACTTTAAATACTACTGTGATATTATAAAAACTGCAACATTTCTTTATGAAATGTAAAACAATTTTAATTTTATATTTACATTTGTTATAAAACTGCAGCAATTGATGTCCCCATGCTCTGAGAACCCAAACAGTGTAATTAGGGTTCCTAGTACTTCCTTACAAACAGAGTCCCCTTAACATGGATTACTTCAGTGAATGAAATGTGAATTTTCTTACAAAAAGTAAATCACTGTAAGTAATTTTCCATGCTATAATTGTGGCTTACATTAGTTCATCTCTCTGGATGAACTGCAAGCTTGCTGCCTCATCATCTTAATGTAAGCCTAGTGCATCAGTCCAGGTCACTTCAGTTTAAAAAGGATGTGATTTATAGCTTGAGCAAACTGCTGAGAAATGTTTGTTGCCTTTTAGTTTGTCAAGAACGAAGCTAAACTTATTTTAAACTCATTTTAAGAAGTGGTAGTATGTAACTGTTGCACAATTTAAGATGGAAAGGAAAGAAACCTTTGGTGAGCCTGCTTCACAAAACCTTTGTTAGCAGAGTAGGAGTCTATTCAATAACATTTGATTGTAAAATTTCACATAAACCATTTTTTGTGCAACAGCTAACTTTTGACTGGAATTTTACTAAGTTCTCCAGTAAACCAAATTGTAATTTTGGTTTTAGTGTTACTGTATTTGCATAAACCTGCCTGCTGAGAACAAATCATTTTTACCTCTGAAGCAAAACACACCTTTTGAAAAATATACTTCTTCTCAGCTTTAAGAAGGACACCACACACCACATGTCCCATGAAGCTATGCCACATACATTGGCGTGAGAGTACAGCTGAACTAAACTATATTAATATTGATGCTGATACAAAACCAAAGCTGCTATATTACATAGGACATCTCATAATCAGAGTTTCCCCAGCTGTCCACTGCTATCAATAAAGCTGGGGTTTTCCAAGAAACAAGGAAGTATGATAGAAGAGATTGTCCTGGGTAAAATGAAAGTCTAAAGCCGAGAGAGGAAATTCCCAGTCTAAACATATAAATCTGGACAGAGTACTGGTTGTTTCTTAAAGCATCTTGAGCCGGGAAAGAAGCGTCTTCAAGAGCATCACCAAGAGCATCTTCAAAAGAAGGGAGAAATGAAGTCTGCTGCTGCAGTAATTGTGCTTGTCTGTGTTCTTGCAGTGCATGTTCAAGGTAGAACTATTACTTTCATTCTAAGTCTTACTGATGCTTGCTGTAGTGCTTTAATGGTTTGAAGAGCCATAAGTAGATGTAACAGTGGCAACTTGTAATTGCAGGACAGGCCAGGCCTAGCTCAAGGAGGTGCTTATGTCAAGGTCCTGGGGTGAACATGGTTCGTTTACAACGGGTTGAAAAGATAGAAGTGTATCCTCCAAGTCCGTCTTGTGAAAAAATGGAAATTCTGTAAGTCCATAATGGCTCAGTCGTTATATACTATAGCACCACATAATTCAGTTCCATTCAATTTGCTCATTTGCTTGATTTCACTTTTTAGTGTCATTTTGAAGAATGGCATGGGGAGAAGATGCTTGAATCCAGCTTCCAAATTTGCCCAGAATTACATCAAGAAGGCCATTGAAAAGAGGTGAGGACATCAACTCAAATACATTCATATTGATTGTATATTGGTCTGAGAAGCCATTCAGAGACAAAGCACCACTGACTCAAATTAATTTGTCTTTCAGACAAATAAATATGAATTAATTTCCATGTTTTTGTTTCTTTAGGAGTGTTTAACATTTGGACAATAGCCAATAATGTGGAAGAAGATCCCATGAACATTATCCATTTCAAAATTCCGCACAGTGTGTCCTACTACTTTAACTGTTGACTGGATTTGTGTTTTTTGTGAGTTTTGTTTTGTTAATTTAAGAGACATTTGTACATTTTCAACAACATGGTGTATTTAATTTATAGACTTTCTGAAAATTTTACATTTTATATTTATGATTTTATATTTTTCATGTTTTAACTGTTGCACATGCCTGATACATAATAAACCCTGTAAACCCTGCATCACCTTGTTTGACTGATATGTATTGTTTGCTGTAGAATTAATGGCACCCACAATAAAGCTGAAATAATAAGCTGGAAAGCCAATGAAAAATGTCTTTACATTTTATCATCTTTGCCAAAAATAAGAGAAATTATCTTAAATTATTATTAAACTTAAATCAAAGCTGTATATTGATGTTTAAAGGATATAGATTATAGAGTTTATTTCAATGCTGAATTTGATTATCTTCATGCCCATCATTAACCTTGGGTGCCCATGACCCTGTTTCCAGTAAACTACTGTTTTTTTTCTTCAGGCACCTTTAGTTTGTTCTAACTACTGCTTACCTGGAGCATTCCATAAGACCTGCTGTTTTGGAGATGTTCTGACTCAGGCCCTTGTGAAAGTGGCTCAGATCCTTACGCATGCTCATTTTTCCTGCTTCCAAAATCAGCTTTAAGAACTGACTGTTCACTTGCTGCCTAAATATTCCACCCCTTGATGAGTGTCACTTTACCTGTAGGTAGTTATTCTGTTGAGGCTAATTGGTAATATTCAAGTCTGCGGATATTCTAATTTCAATAATCTTTTGTTTTTTGAAGATTAAAATGTGTATATACATTCACTGGCCACTTTATTAGGTGCAATCACTTGTTAACACAAATAGATATTCAGCCAATCACATGACAGCAACTCAATGCATTCAGGCATTTAGATTTGATGAAAACAAGTTGCTGAGGTTCAAACCAAGCATCAGAATGAGTGTGGCATGGTTATTGGTGCCATTAGGGGTGGTCTGAGTATTTCAACTGCAGATCTACACTGATTGTCATGCACAACCATCTCTATGAGAGAGCTACTAAGTGACACACACACTCACAGGGTTATGCCTTTGAACCAGTCAGAGAACTGGCCAGATTTATTGCTTGACCAGCCTTTAAAAAGGCCAACCTGTACCAGTGCATCCCCTAGAGGCTAGGCTGTGCACAAACATGAACCCGTGAGTGAGGTATAATGGTGGATGGCCAGGCCCCAGAGTCACCAATCTCCAGACTCATCACAGAGAGAGTGGCCTGTCCATCCACCACCAGCTCGCTCAGACAAACACAGTACACCACAAACAACTGCTGTTCTCCTGCTCTTCCTCCTGTAACACACAGAACCAGCTTAAACAGGCATAAACATTCACGTTCTGCCAACTCCCACGATGCACTTCTACGCCCAGCCAATAGGCGCATCCCAGGACCATTACAATATTAATAAGGACCAACATTTCTGAGGAATGTTTCCAACACCTGAATCTATGATATTAAGGCGAAAGGGAGTTCAATCCTAATAAACTAGCTGATGAGTGTATGTTGTGTTTCATATTTCAGAGTTTGATTTTTGTACTGAGGTACTTCCTGTTATATATGTTGTAGTTTATTCTTAGTTTTTTTTTCAAGCGCTGAAAATTACAAGCAGGAAGAATTACTTAGTTCAAATATCTTCAGCTCTCTCTTAGAGTCAATTATCTTGAGTTTCAGTTCCTCAGTCAAACCAATTTCAAGTGTCACACAGTTTATCACACTCTGGAGTTTTCCACACATGACATGAAAGTGTGTGCCAGTTGTTCCTAATTAATATTGCCCTATATTGCAAAAATGAGTCAATTTCTATAACTATAACTTGTGTGATCGCTGATTTTTGGTTGGCATGGTTTCTGAGTAGTATTATTGAAATGAACTGAGGTGTTAGTGTAGTGTTGATTTTAAAAGACCATAATTCTTTGTATATAATTACTTACTTAAAAATATCACTAATAAGCCAGTACTCAAATCTATAAGTATCACTTATAGCAAGTGTAGATTCTGTTCTTACCTAAGAACAAATCTCAAATAAGAAAACATTGGTGAATGTTAGAATCTTTATGATCTCTGCAAAAGTAGATTTTTAGAAAAAAATATCTCAAGAATGATTGAAGAAACCGTATATTTTCCATATTTTTCTGAATTATTGTACAACTATATTTAGGTAATATCACCCGCCACTATTTCAAAGGTGGCTCAAAATCTAGAAATATACATTTAAAACACATTTTCAGATCACAAGTGTTTAAAATAAATTTACAGACACCAACCATGTGATGAAACTGGACTTCTGGAAGTGCTGACTATATGTTTAACAACTTCTAAGGAAAAAGGAAGTTGAAATCGAGAGGAAGCTATGCTCTGGAAAGTGAAAGTGATGCTAAAAATGTGGGAATTATAAGCTGGAATAAAGGGAAGTCCCTAACTGAGCATGTAAATCTGGAGTAAGCACTGGATCATTCTTAAAGCATCATCAAAGAATCATTTCAAAATCACCAAAAGTATCTTAGAACATGAAGTCTGCTGCAGTTTTGCTTGTCTTTGCTTGTCTAGTTACTGTGCAAGGTAAGATATTTCCTTCCTTTCCTATTTCCGGAAAAGTTGAGAAATTCTGATAAAAACAATTTTGATGTATGTTAATTCACATAGACCTTTATTTAACTGACAAAAGCATTAAGAAAATATTTTTTTAAAACATTTACTGACCAACTTAATTGCAATATGCTCAAATCTGGCTGCAACACACTAAACAAAATTTGGGACAGAGTTAAAATAAGATTGAAAATTGCCAGAAAAGAGTTGTAGATATAGCAGCTCATCTTTGTTTCATCTCTACAGCTGATAATAACCATTTATGGTGCCTTTTTTCAAGCTGACTCGGTGTAAAAACTAAATATCTTATCAGCACATTCAATACACTGCATGTCTGTGATTTTGCTTATTGCTGGTTTCCTTTGAAAGTGGAGAAACAGGTTTCCGTTTCATTTGTCTTTTTGAAGAGAAGAATCCCATTAAACCTCCTCCAGCATAATGAAACCACTAAACCACCTCAGATGCTTCTCCTTTCTCTGAAATTCCACAATTACTACAGCAGAATACACAAGTAAGCAACACACATGGAACTGAGCCAGTTACAGAAAGATTACTTACCAAAAAAACATTAGTAAAAAAGATTGAACTACATTTAATTTACTTAATTAAACAAATGCATAAATAGCTGATTGTTTCATAAACAATGTACCACTTTATGTTCAGGGCTGATATAAAAAGCATATACATTTTCCTTTTAAAAGGCCCATATCCTATATTTCTTGGATGTTATTTCTTTGACTTAGGACACATTTAACACATTTACCATCTGTACTGATGTATGGGGCAGTGGTAGTGTAACAGTTAGGGAGTGGCCCCTCTGAGCAGGTCACTGGATCAGATCCAGGACTGGTAACAGTACCATTGCCCACTGCTCCTACATGGCTGGGTCAAATTTCTTGGTTGAGTTTTGCTGTGGTGTATTCACAATAACAAATAATTACCCACTTTATCTCTACTTTACCTTAAAAAATGAACAGGAGCTTTGTTGACTGACTAAAATACAGCCAACCCCCTTTAGCTTGCCCTCTGTTATCTCACCAAACCCACCACTCACTATGAAAGGCATGCTATTTACCCCATTACGATAGATCGCCAACCCCGTCTCTCGCCAAATTTAGGGCCTGGAGCAATAGGGGTGAGCTAATGAGGTTTGACTGTACTCCATATAACTTTACAGTGAATGGGTGGAGCTGAACTGTCATGTGTTAATCAGAATAGTCAGAAATGTTTGATAAATTTGATTTAATTACACTTTATTACACTTGGTTAATGGTTCTATATAACAGTGATTTTTTTTGCTTTGTTTTCACAAGAGTGCAGTAATTAGATGGTCTTATTAGGTGCTACATCCTTAATCAATCAAACATTACTCTCAGGATAATTTGTGAGCTCTTACTGCTGTCACATCACATATTTTGCAAGATGAGGCACTTACAAGGTAGAGGGAAGCAAAGATTGAGAGGAAGCTGTGATGTGTAATATGAAAATGATTTAGTGAAATGGCGGGTGAGGGGAAAGCCCCAGTCTAAAGCTGGAGGAGAATAAAACATAATGTAAAAATATGTCCAAAAAAATAAAACAATAATAATAATAATAATAATAATAATAATAATAATAATAATAATAATAATAATAATAATGATTAAAAGGAAGCACTGGTTCATTCTAAAAGCGCCTTCTGTAGTTATAAAAGATTTTAGATTTAAGACTTTTTTTAGACTAGCTAATCAGTTTAGTTGATTCGTATATGATATAAATGGCAGTAAATTCATACAGAATTAGTACAAAACACTAAATAGACTCATCAATCAAAGTCATAAATCCTGAATAAGACATAACATAACACTAATAAACCACAACATTAAAACCAGTTAAAGAGAATAACATTGTTACTATGGCACCGGTAACAGGGATGGGATGTAATTGGCAGCAAGAATCGTTGGAATCATAAAAATGTAAGGATCTGATCTGATCCGGGACAATCTGGGGGGGTTCCCAGCATGCAAAAAAGAAATTTCTTATGTTATTAAAATTAGGAAAAGTCCTGAATTAAAGAGAACTTCGAATCAAGAGTTTCCATTGAAAAAGTTCATGACAAATTTAAGCAAATTTAAGCATTCTAAAGCTGGAGCCGCAGAAAAACCTTCGGTCCAGTTTAGGCTGCCAGTTTTCTACCACTGCTACTTATTGTCTTCAGTTTGCACATCTGCATTGTCAATAATCCTCTTTGCTTTAAGTGAAATGACCATATAGCTAATCAGTGTATCACTCTACACCAGTTGTCAATGAGAGTGACACAGACAGTATTCATAGACCCTACACGTTGGGAACATGCAATTTTAAACATGTTGTTGGTTTCAAAGGCTGCAACTACATAGTTTATAGTGATGTATAGGAATTCTGGTAGGAATCAAGCAGCATCTGAGCTTCTTCCTTGTATGCAGAAGACTTATGGCCCAGAAAGTTCTCACAGAGCCACAGGAATGCATTCCAGTGGAGATTGGCACCTCTGGCAATTAATTATAGATTAATTACACCAAATATTAGCAATGTATCATTAACTTTGTCAAATAAACTACATGTGCTAGAGAAACTAAACACACACTTGAAATCAGTGTGAAAAACACTATATAACCAACATACTGTACATCAGTGATGAGACTTGTGTTATTCCTTAAATAATTAGCCAATTAATTATCATTCTTTTTTTAATTTACTATGAAAATAAAGATTCACTGCCCTCAAATTTCCTCAGTGGCTAGTTTAATTACAATTTAATTACAATTTTGAATTTTATAAATTTTCATAATATGAATATAAATTACGCAATATGGAAAAAGGAAAAGTTGTCATGATGAAATCTGGTTCTGTGAACTGTTGGGTCTAACCTACAAAATTTCCAAGAAATGAAAAAGTCAAGCAAGCAAGACTAGGAAGTGAAAGTGGCTCCAAACATGGCCATATCCGCCAAAACCGAAGGGAAATCCCAGTCTGAGAATATAAAAGAGGAGTAAGTCTTCATTCAATCAATGTTGTATCCAAACAGTTGCCTGAACAATAGAATTCAGAATCGTCAGCTAGAGCTCCTTCAAGAACAACAGCAAAATGAAATCTGCTGCAGCGTTCGTCCTTCTCGCTTGTGTGGTTATAGTACATGTTCAAGGTAAGAGTCTCTCTTTCATTTCTCAGATCTTGAGCTGGAGCTCAGTGCTACATGTAGAGCACTGAATGGATGTGAGATTCTACAGTAAATTATATCATTTATGTATTTGCAGGTCAGGCCAGGACCAGTGTAAAGAGGTGCTTATGTCAAGGTCCTGGAGTGAACATGGTTCGTCTACAACGTGTTGAGAAGATTGAAATCCATCCCGCTAGTCCATCTTGTGAAAATGTAGAAATTATGTAAGTATCGTAGCTGGTGTAGCTCTCTTTTCTCTCTCATTTTTAATGTGCTAAATTTGCTTTATTTACTTCTAGTGTCACTTTGAAAAATGATGCAGGACAAAAATGCTTGAACCCAGAATCCAATTTTGCCCAGAATTACATAAAGAGGGCCATTCAAAGGAGGTGAGAACATCTACTAGAATACATCCTTAGTAATTATTAAAATGTCAAATCAATGAAGGAAAATATGCAAATGACTAACTGAATTAAACGTTTTATTGTTTGTTTAGGAGCACCCAGTAAAGCGAAATGACATAGAAGATGTGATGAAGAAGGCTGAGAACATCATCAGCTTTAAAATCTTGCATTGAGAGTTGCTTCATTAACTACGTATATGTATATATGTATATGTATATTTCCATTGAATATGTATATATTGTTTTGTATATTTGTCATAGTCTGTTTGAACCACAAGATATTTTTAGTATTGTAATTTACAGAATCTGTAAATGCTTGTATTAAATGTTTACTCAACTGAATATTGCAGTTTGTGTAATATATTGGCTTTATATAGGTAAAACAACTTTGATATGTTTTTTCTTTTAAGTTATAATGTTGGAACGGCTGTATGTATATGAAATAAACAATATTTTGCACATAAAGCTGTCAAAAAAGTGTCTTAATTATTATTATAAACTGTTTTGAAATTAATACCTGTCATAAATAGTGTTGGAATTCCTGATTACAATACTGATTTCAATTGTATCAAAGCCTCAACACACAAAGTGCACCACAATCAAATGTGACCTCTGCATTTAACCCATCACATGTGCACGTGTGGACCTCATTGGTACAACTCTCCATTCATAGGGGCAAGATAATAACCATCAGATATGATATTAGGATAATGTTAGCAAAGTGCAAAACCAACTCTGATGGACACCACAACAGCTAACTAAGCTAAGTATTTAGTTTCAGCTTGAACCAGACATACCTCATCCAGTTCATTTAGAAGAACATGAATGTTTGAGCCAGGTGTGTTGGTACAGTGGTGTACACCATGGATCAGTAGTCAGCTAATGTAGTGGTAGGAAGAAAAACACAGATAATGTATATACGTATATTCAAAAATATTTTCATTTAGACATTATTCTATATCTATAATTATAT
>JBBIGC010082689.1:0-10361 GCA_037576955.1 Lepidarchus adonis
CATGGGGTGGAAAGTGACGTCACACTGTCAAATAAAATAATGTTTAATATCTTAAACACCAAACCAGCACAAACGCTTCACCTGGCTGACAGCAGAGGGTAACAGAGCTCTGTGTTACAGTGAAAATTCTCTTTTTCATTTTAAAAGAAGCAGCACTGGAAGTACTAGATTGATGCACATATATGTAGCAGCAGATGTATTTTCAGACACTCAGTGTTTATACAGTAGTATATGCGAGGAATACATTTTCAAATGTATGCTTTTATTGGAGCTTCCTGAGTTCTGGTTATTTTAAAACAAGTATGTTCAGCTAGTGTCCAGTGTTAAGTGCCATGTACAGTTCAACATCCCTGCTCTAAAATATTATTTAAAGCTAACATCACAGATCATTCCAGTTAAACAACAGAATGTGATACCAATAACGTTCTGAAAAATGTATAAATATTTTCTGAAAATATGTTAATTAAAAAAAATTAATGGGCCAAAATCACACCTGAGCAAGATTAGTTGTTCCATACAGGAGGCATCTCCACCAACGTGTAAATATAAATATATATATAAATATTTGTGTATGCATGCATGCATGTATATTTATGTATGGCTTTCTTTTTAAACCCCTATCATTGCACACTAGTTTCATGTTGAAGGCGAAGGAAAACCATAAGATAGACTGATAGATAGAACCATATAGAGTGGTGGGGGCGGAGGTTGCTCTCAAGGCATCTGCCTTTTACTATCTGAACCAATCAGCCCTGCAAACAGTAGTGAAGCTGCTGTGTATGTGTGTTTCCAGGAAACGCTGTCTACTGCACTGTATGCAGACCCCATCACACTTTCCTACCTCTAAACATTCAATCATAGTCACATTTTTAAGTGCAATTTTACAATTCATACTGTGCATACGTGCAGGCCGTTAATTTCTATTATTACAATATATGTGGCCCAAACCCAAAAAACAACAATTCAGTCAGGTTACAGTTTCTTTACATGTCCTCCATATGTGTATGTTTCTCAAAAGAGGGACTTTGGAACTCAACTGGACCTTTGGTCTGCAGGTTGTTAAGACCCTCTGAAAGATATTGGACTAGATGAACTAATACTATAGGCTAATTATCTTTTTGCACAGCTTAAACCTAATTTACTCTTGTGTAAAGCATTAATTCAAATATCCTGTTCCAGATTCTCTTCAAACCGTTCTAACATAAATATTATGACATTTACAGTTGCATATGTCTGTGGTGGTCTTTTTTTGGTCTATTTATATTAATGATGATTTTAAAATACATTTAATTGAAAAAAGACTGTTATACTTAAGAAAAAATTATAAACTAGATGTAACTTTTTATAAACTTTGACACTTTATGTTATTTTAATTTCATTCTCCAGTGCAGAAATGGTTGCTATTTGTACAGTTTGTTAAATGTGAAGGTGTCTAATGTAGTCACTCCTGTTAAATAGTTGTCTTCTCTTAGAGAGGTTTTTCTAGTTAAATAGAACATATATCAATCAATATTTTTTATTATTATTTTCAATGTAATTCACATCTTGTAATTAATATCTGCCAATGGTGATGAATTCTTAAATCTACTTGTCATTGTGTCATTGACAGAATGTGTCTCTATAACCAACTATTGGTGTAGTAATGAAACAAGAAAAGTGGCTAGAATGAAAATGTTATGATCAACGAAAAAAGGCAAGCATAAGATTTTTGATCACAGACCAGGGTTACAAAAACAGGACGTGCCAAAATGAAGCATTGAAAGTTATTTTTCTTATTAAAGTCAATGTAGCACAGCCTTGAAGCATTGCCATATGACTATTGGTTCTACAATTAGCACATAAAAAATGAGAACTGCAATAATATGGAATTTAAGATGTTCAAGAGATTTCTACTGGAACAAAACCTTAACCATTAAGATTAAACATAAATGTGATAAACTCTTTAGCTGTCCTGCTCTGATGTTGGTCGGGTGTTGCTCCTCTTTCCTGATGTCATCTTGTACAGTAAGACAAACACAGCACAGAAATGCAGCATGTTCTTCACAAGCAGGGATGCGTATGTAAGACTGAATAGATACAGTCTGGGCACATGCTTCAACGAACCTACAGAAGAGAGAGAGTGAGATTTTCTTTTAAATGTACAATGTGTTACTAAATGTTAACATTTTTAGTTGCCACTTTAGCTCTAGCTCTCTGACTAGCTCGCTTCAATTCAGCTGCTACTTAAGCTGCATTTGTCTGTCATACCATGCAAATCCTCTTCCTCTTCAGAAGGTGGACAGGGTTGCACAGGGCCAGAGCCACTGAAGGTTTTTCTGTCGCCTAAGGTGAAATCATCAATGATGAGAAAGGTCTATTGACTTGTAATTGATTAATTTATAAAGTGATCCGTGTAAATTAACTGATTGTAAAACTTGTAAATCTCTGAGGCAGACAAAACTAACAGTGCTTTTTAACACAGTCTCGTTGTTCTACCTGCTGGGATTTCAACGCTGATGTGTTTATCCTCATGTTGGACGGAGCAGGTGTATGTGTTAGAACTTGCTCTCTGCTGGTCTATGATGAGCATGCTGGTCACTCTGACCTCTTGACCCTCCTCTTTCTGCTCCAGCAGATCATGTGTGTCTGACAGTTTCACCTCCTGACCGCTCTGATGAGATAACTAACAGGGTTTGGCTGTGTGTATATGTTATATATAAACTATAATTTTTAGATATTAAAATGTATTAGTTTAAAAACTAGCATTATTACAAATATAAATATAGTGTGTGTGTGCGTGTGTGTGTGCGTGTGTGTGTGTGTGTGTGTGTGTGTGTGTGTGTGTGTGTGTGTGTTTACATTAACCATACAGTTGTTCTATGGTTTAATCATTATTTTATAATGTACAGTGTTCTTACTGACAAACCTTCACACAGTTGAGATTATTATTCATCAAGTATGAAGCACTGTAAAAGGCTGCAGAAACATTTCTTTGAAATTAGGGCATAGTCTAATGGTTAGAGCAAGTGGGTTTGTGACTTAAGGGCTGTGGGTTTGATTCCTGGAACTGGCCAGCAGGCTAACACTAACCCCAAACTGCTCACCCTGTACAGCAACCTGGATATGACCATCTGCCAAATGACTGTTGTGTTATTTTAATATCAGTATTTAAATTATCTGTTCACTGTGTAATGTATATGATATGGTGCAATTTCATTTTTTAATAAAAAAAAAAAAAAGAAATAATAATAGACAAATAAACATTTTCTGAATTAAATAAATAAATAAGCATTGTCAAAATATACAGTATTATTATTATTATTATTATTATTAATGTGTTTTATTATCTTTTTAGAAAATGAAATTCTGCTTCCTTTCCTTTCAATAGTACCTTGTTTGAAAATTCTTGAGTAATTCTGTGGGGCGCTGCCTGTATTCACTTTATACCATACAAACAGTACAGTGGAAGTGAAAATAGTGAATGGACTACGCTTGTCTGTCACATTTGTCAGTTACACATGGCAGGATGGTTTTAGATGCACATGTTTCCATTGTAAATGAGATTACATTTTTTTAACAACTGAGCTTTAAGCAATATTAAACACTGAATAAACACTAAATTATTGGCTATATAGGAACATAGAAGTGTAGAAGTGTTCTCATAGCAGTGATGATCAACTGTGCTCCACATACCCACACTTACATACAGTCTATACCATCTGTTTCTAAACTGCTACTTCTCTGGCAAATGTAATAAACACAGCCTCCTCCATTGCACCTATCCGGTATATGCTGAAGATACTCATGCAATTTTATTCATCTGTCAAGAGCTGATTCACATTGTCATGAGACAATACTTCTTACAGTTTTTAAATACATTTTTCCTACCTCTTACGTAAAGTCGTGTACCTCGTCCAAAGATTTTCTCACTACCCACAGTATTTTATCCACAGACAAAAACACATATCACTCTTCATGTATATGGTTTGTTTCCCATTAGGATCAGTAAGAATATCCACAGGTTTCGTTCAGGGGAAAGTGAATGAGAATTACAGCTCTGCTGAATGTGCTGAACTAGAGATTCAGTCTAGAATAAACACAATCTAGCAGAAAATAAACTTACCACTAGGAGCTGCGATGGCTGTCCCTATGTTATCTATACTGTAGCTCTGTATGTAGCATGTATGTAGGATGTTAGAACTTGAATGTGCTCATTTTATTAGACATATTGTTACTGCCCACTGCATGGCTTATCTGGAGTTTATATAATTAATTTTTTAGTGTAAGTTGAGTTTGATTTACATCTTTCCTTTCTTGTATAACATGCTTTGTGAGGTTTTTTTTAGTATGAGGAAAGAGATTCAGATAATATTACCCACAGCATGTGCAAATCTGATACCTGTTTTGACAGTGAGCAGCATATTAATTTCACAAGTAAAACTACATAGATGTCTGCAGAGAAGCTTTAAAGATGCTCTGTATGCAATAGTCTATAAAGTAGAGAAGTTGGATGCTATAATGTGTTGGCCAAAGTTTCACTTGATTGTCTCAGAGAATCTCATTGTTATCAACAGGGCAATTAGAAAATATCTCATGTTATCATGTAGAGGTGGCATAGAGGGCACTTCACAACAGCACCCTTTTCCATTGTAAGGGCACCAATAGAGAACATTAAGTTTAAACAATTGTAGGAACACCATCCAATGCACCAATTAAACAAGAAGAGCACTCCACTTACTGTCAACATACGCCTGACCTGAACCCCATTGAGAATCTATGGAGTATTATCAAGATGAGAGACACCAGACCCAACAATGCAGATGACCTGAAGGCTGAGATCAAAGCAACCTGGGCTTCCATTACACCTCAGCAGTGCCACAGACTGATCACCTCCCTGCCACGTCACATTGATGCAGTAATTAATGCAAAAGGAGCCCAACCAAGTATAGGAATGAACATACTTTCAGAAACCTGACATTTCTGTTTAAAATATCCTTTTTTATTGATCTTCTGTGATATTCAATTTTTTTGAGACAGTGAATTTTGGGTTTTATTATCTGAAAGTCATCAAATTCCAAGAAATAAAGGCATAGCATATTTCACTCTATGTATAATTAATCTATATAATAAATGGATTTGACTTTCTGAAAGTCAAAGATGTACCTGTAATATACAAAGATGAAGTGAATGTGACTATTTGTCCTTGTGAACACACTCAATCACACACAAAGTGGAACACAATGAAATGTGACCCATCAACACATGGAGCAGTGCGCAGCTATCAAAAGCACCTAAGAAACTGCATAATGCCTTGCTCAAGGTTACCTTAGTGGTGCCTGGGCTGGGACTTGAACCCACAACCTTCAGAGCCCACAGGCAAATTCCTAACCACTGGTCTGTGTTAAACCTAATTTCATTGTTGTTCATATTCATTTTATTAACATTGTTAGTGTGAGATTATGCTTGTGATATGGGACAAGTTTCACAGGTGTTCCTCTATGTTGACTGCTTATACCATTATGGTTGTGCCAGTCCTTATACATATAGAATATATATGTAAATTCTCTGTTTTATGTAAGTTCTGTTTTGTATAAGATCTGTTTCATTTTTGTGGTGCCTTTAAAATGTTTTGTGTTTACTTCATATTGTTAATTAAAGTCTCATACTTCTCATAGAAGTTTTTTCCATATAATGTAAGCCTGACAGCATTTTAATTCCCTTTTGAATACGTTGCGTTTGGATATCTGAAGTCTGCACATATCTGAATGGATATATGTAAAACTCAGTTTTGTATCTTTAAATAACAAGTAGTTTTACATTTGTTACAACATGTGTTGTTGACCTACATTATTATAGTGGTAAGCTACTCACTAATTGTTATTTTATTTTATTTTGTTTTTATTTATTTATTTGCACCTAAATGAAGTCATATGATGAATGCAGTTTTCCGCTGTTTCTCTCTGGTTAAGGCTGTATACCATCAGAGTTTTTGTACTGGGTATGCATGATTTTAGTCACTGTGGACCGTGCCAGTAAGCACAGTAATAAACTGCTGAATGACTCTTCTTCAGTAATTTCACCTTCAGGTCGAGGGAGCCTGGGGAGACAGTGAAGTCCTCTGCGTCAGGATGGTTAGGATTAGGAACTAGATTTATACCACCTACATTGACATACAGAATCCTTCTGAGACCTTCACCGTCTTTCTGCTGATACCAGTGAACATTATCACCACTGCCCACTCCAGTTATTTTGCACTTGATAATAGCACTTTTTCCTTCTGGCTTTGTCCAGGAGATTTCAGTTTGCTCAACTGTCAAGGGGCAGTTTCTGTGAACAGAAACACAAGCATTTATTTATTTATTTATTTATTTATTTATTTATTTATTTATTTATTTATTTATTTATTTATTTATTTATTCATTTATTAACTTATTTACTTACTTACTTACTTATTTACTTATTTACTTATTTACTTATTTACTTACTTATTTACTTACTTACTTACTTACTTACTTACTTACTTACTTACTTACTTACTTACTTACTTACTTACTTGCTTACTTACTCACTTATTAAATTACTTATGTATGGTACTTACCTATGCTGGAAAAGAAGAAAACACATATATAGTTTTAAGGGTTTTCATTTTTTATTGTGTGCCTTAAACAGCAATAACACCTCCTCGGGTTTGCACACTAATGTTGAAGCAATTTTTCAGCTGTAGGCTAATGATGTCACTTCCTGAATTGGAAGTAGCTTGGTTGCTTCTTGGTAAGTAAACCGTGTCACTGGTGGGCCATTGAGGCCCACTGACTCCCACATAAAGCAATGGAATAGGCATAAGGTGTTCTGACTGACACTACAGTTTAACAGTGTTCTGTGTTTCATTCATGGCAGCCTTACCTATAATTCAGCTGCTTTTCTCTTTTTTCTCTTTTTTTCTTCTTACTAAATGTTTTTATTTTCTATTACTATAACATACAGTGTAATTTTATCCAATGCTTTGTCTGTGTTTTCCTAATTTCCCTCAGGATCTGAAAGACTGGTGCCCACCCTCACAAACAAACCTGGTAGAGTTGAATCAAGTGTGTCTAAGGAAAATCACCAAACTGTGCTAGACATTAGCCCAGTGGCTTAAACACAGTTATGCAAATAATTGCTTTATATTATGTTTAACGATACACAACTTGCAGACTGTCATTGAAATACACCTCACACAGCTGCAATATTTCAATCTGTGATGAAACATTTCTCTCATTGCATAAAATAAAGCTGGTACATCATCACTGCTGGCAGGTTGGTATGAATAAATATACCCAGAAACTTGAGAAGAAACATTTTGCCATCAAGTTAGAAACATTTCCAGTTACTTTCCTTAGAACTTTCTGTACAGCAATATCTGTACAGATCTGCAGTGATCTGCGTTTCTTTCTGGTATATATTTCTCGCAGTTCACCCAACAATTGTTTTCAGTTGTGTACAGTATTGCAATTATTAATTTTTAGGCTGTTCTATTGCACCATTTGTGAACGAGCCACAAACATTGTGGCACAAGTAGCAAATGTAAAAAACTAAAATTATAATATAAGAAAGAAACAAGATCAGAGAAATCCAGAAAAATGTTTTAAGAAAAGAAATTGTAAGCTGTCCTTTAGGCGTGGGTATGTGTTGGTAAAAAAGACATTATATACAACAGAAGTGTAGTCAAATATTAGTAGCATCATAGAAATCAAATAAAAATAAAATAATTACGTTTTTGAGATGTTTTGTCCACTTATTGTTATTTAATTTACTGTTTAACTTGAAGCTCTAACTGAGACAACATATTGCTGCATCATTTACAACAGGACTAATAGGCAAATTTTTAAAAATGTTTTTGTTTGATGGAAAAATAGTTGCACAAAACCGAAGATGTCTTCCATTTACAGTATTGTCTGTAACAGATTTTATCTTCTCTGTGACCCAGAATACGTGCTATATACTTAAATAGCTGTTAAACCACAGAGCAGATTTCATGGAAATGCTACTGTGAGAGTTCAGGTGTGTTCACACAGAAGAACAGTTTTGCTCTGAGAATGTCTACTATACACAGATCAACTATAAAATTAACTGACGTAAAATGAATAATGTTGACTAGTTATTTCATTACAATGGCATCTGTTCGGGGGTGGTGGTGGTGGGGGGGGTCAGCAAGTGAACAGTCAGTTCTTGCAGGAGTGTAAGTCTGAGGGTCTTTTTGTGTTGGCTAGAGCATCTCCAGAACAACAGGTCTTGTGGAGTGTTCAAGGTCTGCAGTAGTTCGTACCTACCAAAGGTGATCCAAGGAAGGACGACTGGTAAACTGTCAGCAGGGTCATGGGCACCCGTAAATCACTGGTGCATGTGGGGAGGGAAGGCTAGCCTGTCTGGTCTGATCCCAAAGAGGATTAATGCTGGAATCAGAACACAAAGTCCACCACTGTTAGAGCTGATTCAGCAGCATGAGGGCCCTATTTAATATAAGACAGGTGGTCTTAATGTTATGGCTGATCAGTACATAATATGTATACTATATTATGTATATGACTGTATAGTATATATCACCGAAGAGCAAGGGTGCCCAGTTCTACTTGACCACACCTTACTCTTTATATTCAGAAAGCCTTCATCACTTCTTCAGGTGTTTTTGAATAAAGCTGGAGAAACTGTAGGTGGTCAATTTGCATGATCAGCACGTCCCGGCTGTAAAGTTTCTTTATAAAGGCAGGAGTGTTGATCCAAAAGCCAATTTTACAAAGTGGTTAATAAAGTCTCACTGTATCTAAAAGGTTTACAACTCAGCCCTCAGTCTAAAGTTCAAGTGTTCATAGTTTCCTGCACTAGAAAGATTTGTAAACTGTATTTTCACTATACATCAGTAAACATTTTCTTACAGCTGAATGATGGAAAACCAATAAACCAGCCATACAGCCAAATAAAAATGTTAAAAATAGTTATCTAGTAGGCATTGTATTAATTTTATTGATTTTAATAACACAAGGCAACAAAAAATGTATTAATCAGAGACCACAACACACTTTTCTAAATCTGTGTTTGATGCTGATTTCAGATCTGTTTTTAGTTTCTTTACAGTCACATTAACTGTGTTAAATGTAGTTTACACTGTACTTGAATGTACAATGTATCAGCAGTAAGAAGTAAACTGTTTAGTCTCTTCAGTGCGACGTCAAAGAGCCTCACAATGATCTAGATCTACAGAACGGTGTGAGGCCACTAACACTTTCTTTAAAAAACGCTTACAGTCTGATTTTATTCTTCCTCTGCTCATCCAGTAAAAGTCAGCATCATACTCCCATTCCAGAAACCTTGATAGCAACGCTTTTTTGACTGAATGTCCTGGTGAAAATGTTTTCCTTACTCCTCTCTCACCATACCTACATTTTCTGGAAATCAATGATCAATCACATGCCACATCCCAGTTTCTGCTCTGAATCCAGCAGCTTCTGAACTCCTTATTTGTTGGAGACTTACTCCCCAGAAAGTTCTCACAGAGCCACAGAGGAGCTGGCTTAGACTAATTCCACCAAACATCGTACGGTATATCATTAGCTTCTTCACAACTATACATGCTTGAGAAAAACTAAACACAGATTTGAAATCAGTTTGAACATTCTACAGAACCCACAGACGGCCTGGCGACTTATGTAATGAAACATTATTTTATTTTAAAAATAAACTAAACTTATATATCCTTTAAAATAATGTGTAGCTGTAAAAGGAAATGCAGAGTCGTGGTTAAGCGTGGGCAGGTGTTCTCATGGTGTTATCATCTGCTGCTCACTGTCTGAACCACAGCAGCCACAAATAAGATCAAGGAGCATCACACACTCTGCAGCAGCTAATAGCTAATCAGTTAATCAGCCCTGCACACTGTGGGGAAGCTGCTGTGTATGTGTGTGTTTCCAGTAAACACATTCAGCTGCACTGCATGCAGACCCCACCACACCTTCCTGCCACAGAACTTTCCACCAGAACCGTAATGACAGCATGAAACTATGCACGGTTTTACACAAACAGAAACTGAAGCAATGAAGGGGAAATTAATGCATTCCATAGCTGAGATGCTGAATTGTATGCAAAAGTTTGAATACTCTAGGTCAAATGTTATTTGTTAAATGGAAACAGGTTAACCCAGCGTCTACACTGTAAAACATCTAACACTTAAATTACCAAGCTGCCTTGATATTCTGAACTTCTAGTAGTAAGTAAAAATAAAAGACAAGAAAACCAGTGTCCTGTGTCAGTATATTTGGTCCCACTTTATAATAAGTGTCTCTAATTACTGTGTAATTACACATTAACAATGCATGTAACTACAGTGTAACTACTAAGGAAGTAGCCAT
>JBBIGC010082718.1:0-10360 GCA_037576955.1 Lepidarchus adonis
GTTTTAGATTAGCTTGTTTTGGCCGGGTTTAATCAAGAATGTTATATTCAGTAGTGTGTGTGTGTGTGTGTGTGTGTGTGTGTGTGTGTGTGTGTGTGTGTGTGTGTGTGTGTTTTTACAGAGCAACAGTTCTTCAATGTTGAGAAAAAACTGACCGAAGCCCAGGAACAGCTTGTTTCTCACAGTAAAGAATATCAGTCTGTCAAAGAGGAGAACAGTCGGCTCAGTAAGTCTGTTTCTATCATTTAATCCATTCAGTTTGTTAAAAAGACTTGTAGAAGTTAGTGGTTGGTTAACACACACGTTTTGGATAGAAAAGATAATGTGATTCTGCAGCCTTTAGCAAACTGGAGGTCTTGACACATTTTATAATTTGCTGGTGTTTGACAGTTTCCTGCTGTAAAATGCTTTGGTTTTAATGGGGAATTCCACAGATTTTTCAAAACTTCTGCCTCATTCAGTGATTGCTGTAATGAAAGTAATTCAGAATAATTTTAATCTCAGACCGAGATATTTTTAGAGGTGTTGAAAGGATTCATGGCTTTGGATGAGCAGCCAATCAGTGTAGAGAATACAGGATCTCACTGCCTATTGGAGCTAGGATAAGCCCCGCCCCCTCCACACTACTTTTTAGACACTGCCCTACCAGAGCTTTACAGCAAGGTTTCTTCATCACATACACACGTTTTATCAGACGTGACTGTGATTAGATCACTATGCACTGGATTAACCTCTCGTTTAATTTAAAGTGTGCAATATTGAAGCTGTGACACACTTGTCGAGGAAAATACAAATATGGGATCAGGACAGTCAGCTATCAGATGCTCAATAATAAATGACTTGGATCAAACTAAAAAAAAACAGGATGGGACCTCGCTATCTGCAATGCAAATACAGCCATTTAATAACTATCAAATTAACTTACCCATGTCTTTTTCATTCATAACAATGCTGAAACCATGATAAATCTGAACTGTGAGCAATTCTGACTCCGTCAGCTTCTACAACTGGGAATTTAATTCCTGATCACTCCAAATAACCCACAGAATAGATCTTGAGGAATTCTCCTTTGCGTTACATGCATATACAGCTGTGAATCATCCTCAGGTTTAAATGTTTGGTCCTTTCCCTGTAATTCTCAGTAATCGGTGTCATTTTTGTTGCAAACTCTTATTCATATATTAATGCAAGAACGTCTTGTTTAGCTGAAGAACTGAAGAGAATTAAAGATGCAGAAGAGGAGAATGGATCATCGCAGCAGGTAACATCGGTTTTCATGCTTTAAATCCGAGCAGTAGAAATACATCCAAAAGCTACATCTGCAATCTGTCAAAATGATTGATGATGAACAGTTCAGAGCATATTTAAATAAACAGTATGTCTTGACTTACGATGCTGCCCCAAACAGACCCATGCACAAACATTTTATTTTTAATGGTGTGAAAGTAACTTTTTAAAAAATGCTAACAATGGCTCCCTCTAGTGGACTGACAGAGTAAATGTCTCCCTCTGGTGGACTGACAGAGTAATGGCCCCAGGGCAAAACACAGTCGACGCTTATGTAAGGGGTTTCGACTTGAGTCAAAATTCGACTTGCAACACACATTGCGGAATGGACCTAATCAGCCATAACATTAGCACCACCTGCCTAATATGATGTAGTTCCACCTCTTGCTCCAGAAACGGCTCTGACTGTGCGGCTCTGCATGTTCTGTTCCCTATACTGTATATCTGTGCCTATATTAACATTTTATGCAACAGCACACGTGCATCAGTGGGCCTTGGGTATCCATGACCCTGTCACAGATGCACCAGTTGGATCTCTGCTGGTAGATACTAACTTTCCACAAAGATCTTTCCACTCTCGTTTCCAGCACAACAACTTCTAGAACTGAATGTTCACTTGCTGCCAAAACTCTATGGCTAGAGTCAATGTTCTTCACTTCACCTGGCAGTGGTCTTAATCTTATGGCTGATGGGTGGAGCAGAACTTGTCTGAGTGACTCAGAAGACTGTAGCTGTAGCAGTCGTACAGTCACCGCTCTAATTAAGACTTCCTGTTCCAGAGCAAAACATCAAAAGCCAAGTTTGAGGTTGAAGCAGAAAACCGAGAACTGTCCCGCATGCTTGAGAGGAAGTCGCAGGAGCTGGAAAATCTTGCAGGTGAGTCGTCTTTTTATTGGCTTCGTTTATTTTGCAGCTGATCATTTTCTGAAATGAGTTTTTCACTTTTCTGCAGAGGACCTTAAACGACTCAATGACAAACTGGAGGAAACCAGCACAACGAAGAACGAGCTTCAGCTCAAGCTGGACGAGCTGCAGTCGTCGGAGATGTCCGTCCAGGTAAAACCATCGGGTTTGCTATGAATTGGAGCTCTTCACAAAAATAATGCTGAAGATATTAAGTCAGGTTCAGGTTCAGGCTGGTGTGTAAGGTTAATCAGAACTGAGGGAATGAACTTCAATGGTTAATGATGCATTAAAGGCTGAATTTCAGGTTGATTTGATTGTTGAATGGGTCACTTGGTCGAATGGACACTGTTTCTCCTTGAACAGCATCGTGAGAAACGAATGGAGCAGGAAAAGGAGCTTCTCCAGAACCAGAACGTTTGGCTCAACTCAGAGCTGAAGAGTAAAACGGATGAACTGCTCACCGTGTCCAGGGAGAAGGGCAAAGAAATCCTGGAGCTTAGAAGTTCTCTGGAGTGCAGAAAGGATGAGGTATGAGAGAGATGCATCTGTTATGTGAAGTCATTTACTTACTTACTTTTTTTTTTTTTTTTTTTAACAATATTTTTATTGTCAGTTTTATATCACAGAAAAAAGTGGATTAGAAGTTCACCAGTGAACATCGTAATATAAATGAAAAGCACAACACACAGACAGAAACAAAAAATAGGAAAATGAATAAATAAATAAATCTTGGCAATGACAATAATAAGAGTGACCGTGACTCAAAAAGAAAAGAAAAATAAAAAAAAGTGAAAAGTGTAGGTAGCTAATTAAAAATCAGCAACATATTATTTGTCAGTCAGTCAAGCACCATGTACGTCAAGAAACTTAACTGATGGTTTCCAGATTGCCTCAGTCATTTACTTACTTAATGGCTCAACTTGCGTATTGAATTTGGTACTTAATTACTTAAATACTTAATTTTTAATGTACTTATTTTTTTATCTTCATATTTTTATTTACTTACATATTTATTTGAATTTACATACTATTTATTGATGTATTTATCTATTTATTATATGTCATTTGCCACTATGGCAGGAAAATGGAAATGTATGGGTTTTATGGGGATTAGTGGGTTTTTCTGTGGTTGACATGCAACCAGTCATTGAGAGGTTGATGTGAAAAAATGTATTGTAGAGAAACTTTTTATTATTTTTTTATTATATAGTGATAATGGAGCCAGGGGTCAGCATGAATATTGCCAAAACCACCAGTGAAAATGTTCTTTAAAATGTTTTTAAAAGTTTGTACATGTGGCTTAAAATAGTGTCTTGGGCATCAGACAGATACTGATTACCATCTCCTGTAATAAATATTACAACTACATTACTCATCTCTCAAATGTTTTTTTTCTGTTTTCCACCCAAAATATCGGTCATTGTGTTATTCTATACCTACGAGATCAGACGTGTCTAATGACTTGGATTCTAAACTGGACTTTTCTTTTCTGCCAGGTAACCAGGCTTCAGGATGAAGTCAAAGTTCTGAAGAGTCTGAGTACAAACCAGCAGAAGAAGATTGAGGACCTGCTGACCAAACTGAAGGAGGTCGGTGACTTTAGATCAGAATTGCTTTGTTCACAGTATATGTACAGAATAAACATTTAGGAATCTCATTCTTCCTCTAGGAGAAGAACCAGCGCACTGCTATGGAGGAGAAGTACCGCAATGAGCTGAACGCTAACCTCAGACTCTGCAATTTGTACAAGGTCAGAAAAAAACCCTGACCCACTTTTCTAACTCCGTGTCTGATCTCAGATCTGTGACCTAGTCGCAGCCTCCTCACATTCCAGAAACATCTGTAGCGATGCTGTATTGGCTGAACGTCCTGGTGAGAACATTCTCCTTGCTCCTCACCTAGATTTTCTGGAAAGATCTCTAGATGGAGCAGGAATTGATTTTCATAACCGTTTCTGCTCTGAATCAGCAGCTTCTGAACTCCTGCCTCATGTGCAGGAGACTTATGGTCCAGAAAGTTCTCACAGAGCGGTTCCAGAGGAGCTGGGCAGCACTGATTCTACCAAATATCATGTAGTAGATCATAAGCTTCATCACAACAACTATTTGAGCTGGTTCAGAACTAGACGGAGATCTGAAATCAACAGGAGAACACTACAGTACCTCATCAGTGAGGAGAACGTCCTGCTCACGTGTGTTATCTGCTCTCTGGGTTCTTAGAGTTCTGCAGCAGACGCGGAGACCAAAAATGCAGAACTCAGCAGAGCTGTGGAAGAGATCAATAAACTGCTGAAGGCGACGGGAGAAGGTAGGAGCAGTTAAACTGAACGTAGATGGTGACGCACTGAAAAGCAGAAAATGAATTTATCTGGGGATGTAATGAGAGGGTGATGGAGAAAGTTCAGTATATGGATCTTTTGTCTCATTACAGCTAATAAGATTACTGAAAAGAAGTTCTCTGACCTGGAGAGCTCCAGAGGAAAAGCTGAGGCCGAGCTGCAGGACAAGATCAGGAATCTTGAGAAGGAGCTGGAGAATTCCAACACCAAACTTGCAGAGTTCAAGCGGAGAGGTTGTGCATCTGGTTTGCATTAAACTAAGAGCTGTAGAAGAGTTTCTGTTCTGTTCTTCCCAACATGGATCATGCAGAAAGCTGCGATTTACTCCGGGTTTATTTTTGATGGATTTATGGACGTGCTGGCCTCCTGGTTACGACCTTGCCCTTGTGGTCTGAGGGTCACAGGTTCCGGCCCAGGCACCACCATTGGGTGAAGTAATGGGTCAATAGCTGCCCACTGCTCCATGAGTGGATGGTTAAAGGTCAGGATTTAATCATGTGGGAAGTTTATTTTTTAAAATTTTTTTTATTTAAACCAGTGAATATCATATCACGATGCCTTTAGAATTTTTTTATGCATGATATTAGATATGTATTTTTTCATCATCTTTTAAGTTGCAACAATAAAACCAGCAGGGCCGTATTAAAAATAAATGAACAATTAAAAATATAATCCATAATATCGATTTTTATTGTGTTTTTCATTCCACAGTACAATAACTTTGAAATAAATCCATGTTTAAGAACTGATGACATCACGAAATGCTTAGAAAAGCAAGTTGTGGACACAAGTTAGAAAAATAACAAAATTTTCCTGCCCTAATTGCAGTTAGTGTGTATAGAATAAAAAAAACTCCATATTACGCAGCTCTAGACCAAATCTACCTGAATCTTCTGCGTCTGTGTAGGAGTTCCAGCTCTCACTGAAGAGGAGCTGACTAATCTTTCTCCAACTGCCGCTGCAGTGGCCAAGATCGTCAAGCCTGGCATGAAGCTCATGGAGGTAAAAATAACATTCGTCATTAGAATCGGCCATTTTTAAGCTACATTTTTTCTATTTAATTTCTAACACGTCATATTAATCTCCATTTTTTTTAAATCTAATATAATATAGGGTAGTAGTGTAAATACCTTTTTGCATTTCTGCTTCCTGTTTCCTGGCAGCTGTATAACGCATTCGTGGAGGCTCAGGATCACCTGCAGCTGGAGAAACTGGAGAACAAGCGCCTGAATAAGGTTCTGGATGAGATTGTGTTGGAGGTAGAGACCAAGGCTCCCGTCCTGAAGAGGCAGAAAGAAGAATACGAGAACATGCAGAAATCCATGGGAAGCCTCTGTGGCAAACTTGAGCAGGCGATGAAGGTGAGGAGTAGAAGCTGAGAGATGTGTAGAGAAAGTTGTTTCTTGCTTTTGTCTTTGTTTAGGGCTGAAAATAGAGGGCAAATACTGTTCTATGTTTCACATCCGCTATATCTTGGGACATATTACACACACACACATACGTAAGTAATGTTAATTTTTTTCTTAAAGATATTTTTTGGCTTGAAACAGTGAAAAAAAATAGACAGAGATTACAGTACAATAAGTGAATAGTTTTCACGAAGAGGATTAATAAACAAAAGGAAAAAGCTGACATGAAACACCCACACATCCTTTTTATTACTTTTAGTTAATTTTTAATAACACTGGAGGCCAAAATCATTTTTCTTGTTAAAGGGTCAGAATCTGAGCTTCTTCTTTCGATTCTATTCTGATTTGTGACATGCAGCAAATCTCATTTTTCCATGACCATTTTCTAAGCTTCTCTTATTCCTCTATGATTAAACTGGCGCTTCTCTCCCTGCGACTTTAAAGCTGATGTATGTAAATCAGTGGTGAGCAGCTCTGGTCCTGTAGAGTCCGTGTTCACCACAAACCTTCTGCAACATCAGTATTATGAAGGCTAAGAGGTTTCTACCCAAATTCAGTCCTGGACGGCCGGTGTCCAGCACAGTCCGGTAGTTTCCATCCTCAAACGCACTGACAGAACCTGGCAACTGACCGGTGAGCTGAACCAGGTGTGTGAGATCAGGGAAATGAACAAACTGTGCTGGACCCCGAACTGACCATTTCTGGTTAATAATATTTGAGGATCAACCTGTAATTGATTTCTACAGTAAGTTTATAATGAATTTGAGCAGCTTCAACACTGTTTCATGTGGTGGTTTGAATTTTATTTGTGTGGGAATTAAATTCCTTTTTTTTTTTTTTTTTTTTTGGTCCAAAAACCAGGAAATTCACAGATTGCAGAAGGAGACGGACGACGCGAACAAGAGAGCATCTCTGCTGGAGCGAGACAATCAAAGGTCTGAGAAGCAGATCGCAGACATGTCTCAGCAGGTGAGCTCCACTCATCATGTGTACACAGTTAGTGTTAAAATGAAAAGTGATTAATGAACAGTCTTTGCTGTTTCTCCTCCCTGGACCTGCTGTCAGGTGCGTGTCCTGCTTGTGGAGCTGGAGGAGGCGCGGGGGAACCAGGTGGTGCGGGAGGATGTGAACTCCGCAGTGAGCAGCAGCTCGGAGGTTCTGGGCCCCCGCAGAGTCGCGTTCCGCAGTGTAGAGGAGCTCCAGCAGCAGAACCAGAACCTCCTGGTCCAGCTCAGAGACCTGGAGGAGCAGCGAGAGAGGAGCGAAAACGAGGCGAAATGTGCCAGGTTCTCACCTAAACACCTTTTTTTATGCTATGGTGGCTTCAGTTTGATTAAAATGATTTAACTTTGTTGTAATTAAACTTGATCAGTAAAGTAATTGTGTTTCTTTTGCAGACAAAAGGAGTTGGAGCAGAATCTAGAACGGGTGCAGAAGGAACTGGAACTGCTGAAGGAGCAGAGGAACCAGCAGAAACAACTGGCTGACTCTTCCATGAGGCAGAGAGACATGTACCGCATCCTGCTGCAGACTGCTGGGATTAACCTCCCCCCACAGAGTGAGCGTCAATGCAGGATTCATAAACTGCAGCTTATTATTTATCAATGAAATATCAACACTCATGTCCCTGTATAGTACATTTGACTTAGTGCAACCTTGTGAAACCTACATTATATTAACTCTCAAACCCAAAGCGTTACAGCTGTATTTTTCTTATCACTTTATCCTTTTTTATCTTTCTTTTCCTCTCTGTTCTTCCTCTTTCTTTTTTCTTTCCTTATTTTTTATATTTCCCTCTTTTTTTTTACGTTTTTCTTTCTTTTTCTTTCTTTCTTTGTTCTTTCTTACCTACCAGATTTACATGATTATGTATTCATGATCAAACTTAATCATGAAATTTCAAGTGCTTTGTTACATCTCTAAGTTGACAATCTTCGCACACACACACACACACACACACACACGCGCATGCACACACTCAATGTCTTCATCTCCTCAGTGATTGAAGCCTCTTAGGTTGTGGATTCTTCTGGAAGCTTGACTTATTATCAGGTCTCATCAGCACAGTTTTAACAAAAGTGCTGCAGTTCATCATCAGAGCAAATTCTAGTGAGTATTGATGGGTAAGATGGTCAAACATGGAAAATTCAGAATGCAGAGCTGACCTTAAAGTGAACATGTAGCATATGAAGCAGGGACACCTCAGGTGATTATGGAGAGATGATCAACAACCTTCTTGTTCCTCTAGGATTTAAAGGAGAACCCAGGCCCTGTACACACAGCAGTGCTGGATACCAGTCATTCAGAATGATCAGCGCTTTTGTTTAATCAAATGGGTTTTGTTTAGGTTCTGAGACTGGATCCCAGTCTACTGCCCCCACCCGGCCTGGAAATATGCCCACTCGTTCTACACCCGTCCGGGCTGCTGCTGCAGAGTCACTGCAGGCCACACAGGCGAAAGCTGCTTTCAAACAGGTCAGTTCCACATACACGTCTCTGAAAGAGTGCTTGTGTTTTTCCACACATATTATCAGGTTTGTTCTTTCTCTTACTGAGCCAAGTTTCACACTTGCATTTTTTTTCTCTCAGATATTTTTATTGGGTAGAAACAATGAAAGAAAAGCAACAAAAAAGTACAGACGAACATTACAGTGCAATAAGTACGTAGTTTTTACAGAGTGCGCTTATGGGAAGAGAGAAAACATAAGGACAAAAAGACGACAAGTACAGCCCAACACCCTCTCTCATATATATCCTTTTAATTCTTTTTTTCCCAATTGGTCCCCACAGACACTTGCACATTTTATCCCCAAATGTTAAATTTAAAAAGTGTCCTTTTTGAAACAAATTTTTATCAAAAACAAATTATTTTTACTTCTGAATAGTCACCTTAGTTTTGTGATGCAACTTTTTAATTCTATCCGTGTGAAAATGTTTAATGTTGAGTTAAATCAGTCCCATGATGCACTTGGACACAACTGATTACTGCTCCTCCTGCCTTCACTGTTTCTAATGGAAAATAGAAAAGAGCAGAAACTGTTTGAACGTCCCTCATATTGTACCATGACTGAGCTGTGTGCTTGTTGTCTTCCAGCTGAATGATGCTTTTATGACCTACAAGAAGGAGAAGGCGGAGAACGACAAGCTGCTGAATCAGCAGAATGAACGACTGCAGGGCCAAGTGTCTGAGCTGATGTCTCAGAAGGCCAGACTGTCTTCTCAGCTCGAGTTTGCTTCTAAACGGTGAGTAACTTACAATATGACCGAATAACCAAACATTTCCTCGGTACAAGTGGTATCGCTGTATGTTGCAGCAATTCTGACATATTGGAGACAATGCAAGACAATAATCTACAATAAAATGTGAACTGAACAAGAAAAAATAACCTAATGCATTGGGACACACACGAAAGTTTACTCTGATCTAAAAGCAGCAGTGTTATGAGCTAGTGGTACAGTAACAGATTGCAGGTGGGAGGAATATATTTTTCCATATTGAGATTTTGTCTCGTGCCTAATAGGGAAATGGCAACTGTGGCTGAAATCAAGCAGAAGCTTTAATGATTATCATTTTATTTGCTTTGTCTAATTTATGTTCGTGAAGTAGTATCCGAATAATAATTCTCTGCCACTCTTAAAAATATTAATATTTAATAAGTTAACAATGAGATTAAAATTTTATAGCTATTGGTAAAAATGCATCTACTTTGTAGCAACAGGTAATGTGGCAAAAAGATGTCACTTATGTCATTTTTAAAATTTTCTTCTTTTTTTTTTCCTCTTTTTACCTTTTTCTTTCATTTTCTTTCTTTCTTTGTTCTTTCTTACCTACCAGATTTACATGATTATGTATTCATGATCAAACTTAATCATGAAAATTTGTTTACATTTCCAAATCAATTTGAGTGCTTTGTTACATCTGTAAGTTGACAATCTTCACACACACGTACCTGAATGTTAAGTAGAGAAGGGAGTACCAATCGAGTGAACAAATATTCTAAATTCCAGGTTCTGTGCACATGTTTGCTGGACAAATCTGTATCATTGCTCCTTGTAAACTCTGTGTTGCAGGTATGAGATGCTTCAGGAAAATGTGAACGGGTACCGGCGGGAGATTGACACACTGCGAGAGAGAATTCAAAAGCTGTCTGCAACTTCACAGAAATATGAACAGATCATCCACACCATGACTCAGGACCTAAGGGAAGCCAACGAGAAGTTGGCTGTAGCTGAGGTTTGCAAGGAAATGTTCAGTTTTTCAAAGAATTGTAATAACCTGTCTAGCAGAAATATGGCATAACTTTTCAACCACTTTTATCTTTGCTCTTTTTTCCATTTGCCTCTTATTTACATTTACATTTACAGCATTTGGCAGACGCTCTTATCCAGAGCGACGTACATGGTGAGCGGTTGGGGGTTA
>JBBIGC010082727.1:0-10359 GCA_037576955.1 Lepidarchus adonis
AGCTCGTTCCACCAGTGAGGGAGAATGAAGGAGAAGAGTCTGGAGTGGTGTTTGACTCTACGTGGGGGTGGAATCTCTAAGCACTGTTCTCTCGCTGATCTGAGGGATCTGGTGGGTGTGTAGGTCTGGATGAATGTTGCCATGTAGGAGTGAGCAGACGAGCATCAGGGACTTGAATTTGGAGTATCACTACTACCGGTAGTCTGTTATTAGCACAACAAAGCCAGTGGACGGGCTGAAACTAGACGCACGCGCACAGCAACAACAACAACGACAGCTGAAAACGATAGCAATGCTAGCACTATACTCTCAAAGTAGGTTCCTACCTAGGGTTCTAACTGAACAACAATGGGAACACTGGTATCCCAAGGCCTCACTACATATATTGGGCAGCGATTATTAAAGCTGCATTGCTACCCAGTCAGATAAGATAAGATAAGATAAGATAAGATAAGATAAGACAAGATAAGATAAGATAAGATAAGATAAGATAAGATAATCCTTTATTGTCCCACAAGTGGGAAATTCCACATTGTTACAGCAGCAGGACAGCAAACAGAGTATAAAGAAAAACAATAAGTAAGAAGTTGCTTAAAAAGTTACAGGTAAGATAAAGTAAGGCAAATATAGAATAAAGTAATATACTATTACAATACAAGATGAAATCTGGCCTGTAGTCAGGAAAGTTGGACTACGACAGAAACACGTCCTCCCCATGTTCTCCACCATGTGGTAACCTCTCACACAGGCTTGTCCAATTAACGCTTAGACTGATGCAGGTTTGGTAAGAGCTGCTTTATTGGCCGTGTGTGGAGCCGAGTCTGATCAGCTGGTTATGGGAACAGGCCTGTGGTGATCAATAAGAAGCTGAGGCCTGCAGAGAGAAGAAGAGCAGCCACATCACAAACACTGACGAAAACACAAGCCAACTTAAAATACTCACACACACACGCACACACACACGCACACACATACACACACGCACACACACAAAAACGGCACATAGACAAACAAGAACATACATAGAAGCACACACCACACACACACACTCACGCACACACACACGCACACACACATACACACACGCACACACACAAAAACGGCACATAGACAAACAATAACATACATAGAAGCACACACCACACACACACACTCACGCACACACACACGCACAAAAATGGCACATAGACAAACAAGAACATACATAGAAGCACACCACACACACACACACGCACACACACGCACACACACGCACACACACGCACACGCACACACATACACACATGCACACACAGAAAAATGGCACATAGACAAACAAAGACATACATAAAAGCACACCACACACACACACTCACGCACACACTCACACACACGCAGTGATCCAGAACACGACAGAAAGGACACTCCACCCTGCGCCGCACATGCACTGAAACACACTGACACACATACAGACACAGTCCTGTTTCCTAAATAGAGTTATTCTGGCTCTGGACAGTGTCTGGTCAGGGCTGAATGAAATACAGCTTAGTAGAGACTCTTCCATCAGGTGTAAACAAACTCCAAAGACCCGTTTATTCAATTTCTCAAAAACACTGCTCACTTCTTTCACAACCCTGCAAAAACCCTTGGGTAAACAGCAACAAAAATAACCTATTTCACATTCTACATATCTTTCTCTTCTTCCCACAGCATTACTGCACCTCTAGATAGAAGCGATTGCTTTAAAAAGAAAATAGTTTCTCTCATCTAGCTGTGTCATCTTGACCTGGAGATGAAAATTGCAGACAATCACCTGCTACAAAGAAGAAGCTGCAAAATTGATACATGGTTATATAATTATAACCATATATGGTTCCACTAACGTACAGTGGAACCGTATATGTGTTTGCTCTGACAGTCTGACAGTAGAGTTGCCATATAGAGTGAAAAATTTCGACAGATGCAGCAAGAGAAAGTGCTCATTGCAACAATATAGAGACCCACAAATTCTCAAAGACTCCTGACCCTTTATTTATTTAATAAAAGTAGAAAAAAATTATGCCCAATATGTTTACTGAGCATTATATTATTTATATGTATATTTATATTATATATATATATTTTGCAAAAATATACAAATTTAGAATTTGGTGTCTGCATCCCACACAAAAAAGCTGGAACAGACATGTGTTTACTATCGATTTTCATCACCTTTCTTTTCAATTACACATTTGAATTGTCTTGGAACTGAGGCAACAAACTGCTGCAGTTAAAAGATTTAGCAAATTGCAGGATGTCATGAATTTTTTTAGAAACTGTAAATTGTTATTTTTTATACTTCTTAAACTCAAACAACAGAAATAAAGAAATATAAATGTGTCAAACCTCAAAAATTAATACCTTATATTTCTTGTTTTTTTTGTTGCATGATGTCATTCTCCTGCGAAATGTTAGGTTTGGATAGATTTCACATTTTTGATATTTTTGGTCTCTCTTCTTTTGGGATTTATTTGCTAGTTCAGTCTATATTGTTGTCAAGTAGGGGTTACTCTGTATTGCTGGGAGGTCAACAATTTCTCTGCAAATTCAATGTAAAAAGTCCTTTTTTGGGATCTCAGATGGTTCATGTTCAGGTTTTTTCATTGTGGTTATGCTGAAGGAACTTCATGTCCAAGAACTGGTGAACTTACTGATGTTCTTGGTAGATCATGTGCTGGAATCCATTCATAATCAACAGGTTTATTTTTGTTTAAAGGGCTTACAGTATTACCACTATAGGCAAGACATTTTAAATATATACTGGATGAAATGATCTGTGTTTTGCTATCCTTCTCTAACTGATGACAATGATGTTCTTGTGCAATCTGTGTCTAAAGCTGAAGATCAGTCTCTCTTCTTATCTTGAGTATCTCAGTTTAGTGTTTAATTCTGAAAACAATGCAGCTGTCTGTAATGCTTTGAAATCAATCATCTTCCATTTTGTTTATTTGTCATAAGAGGGTCTTGGGCTTCATCTACTGTAACGTCTGTGTGGAACCATGCTAGGCAGGCGCTTTGTAAAGAGCAGAGTTGACAGCTCATTGTTTCTGGAAGAGCTGTGAATGTTTGATAAATGTTTGTGGAATGTTCTAAAGGTCACAGACGGAAAAGGTTAACAGACAGTTGAGGTTTTGTGTGTTTATTAGATATTGAAACCTTTAAAACAGGGGACAGTTCACCATGACTTATGTCATAACACCATGTCATACTCAAATGTCAATAACACTGTAGGTAAGTTTGGAGAAATTCGTAAAATCTCAGGTTCTCACAAGTCCCACAGTCAAACAGCTCATTCATATGCTCTAGATCAGTGGTTCTTAACCTGGGTTCAATTGAACCCTAGGGGTTCGGTGAGTCGGTCTCAGGGGTTCGGCAGAGCCTCCGCCGCAGAGGTACGGACACACCCGAATTATCGTGTAATTTCGTGATAACACGCCCCGCTTGGTCATCACTGGCTGCAGATGATCATGCTACACTGTTTAGCGCTCAGTAGTCAACGTGTGACTGTCGTGGTAGTACTGTGTGTGATTTTTTTTGTTTATATTTTAATCCATACTAACTATGTCGGACAAAAGAAGAAAGTGGTCGGACGAATATGTACAACATGGATTCACATGTATCACAGAACGTGATGGAGTGAACGTCCTATCTGCATGATTTGCAACTCTAGTCTCGCAGGCAGAATTGTGTTGGTTTTGTTTTTTCAACAAGGTGATGTTCATGCACGACTCATTTTATGCACCAGTAAAAAATATATCGTCTTGAATTTGAAAAAAATCATAATTTATGTTTCACTAAAGAGGGGTTCGGTGAATGCACATATGAACCTGGTGGGGTTCGGTTCCTCCAACAAGGTTAAGAACCACTGATCTAGACTTAATGCTGAAGATCCCATCTGACATAGAAAGTTCTTTTAAAGGCCCTACATTCAAATAACTGTTCGTCATACATTTGTTTAACCCTACACATTCACATTCAATTTATAATGGAACTCAGCTCAAATAAACAAAGCATGGTACTGGGTAATACATTACAGAAATTATTACTTTGCATAAGTAACAAAAATGGTCTAATAAATTCTGTGGAATGAAGAGAAGCTGAAAAAATTAAAATTGACGTACATGAAATGACAAAAGTAGAGAAAAGCAGTATATGGGTTCTTTAAAAATAACATTGTTGGTTGGCATTAGATAATGGTTGTGGGTATACATTTTGTATTTTTGTGCTGCATTAGGTATTGCATGCCCACTCCTGGATAGTCTGGACAATATTTGATGCCCCTTAAATCTTCATGTTGTGCTGGTACTGTTTCTGTTTTATTCACCATTAGTGTTGAATAAGAGTTCGTGTGGATTGTTGGGTGAGATCTGGGCGGTAAAAGTGCAGTGTGTGTGTGTGAGGCTGATCTCTGCTCTGCTAATAAGACACAATCAGTGTTGTTTTGCCACAAGTCACCGTTTTAAAAAGAGCATTTCTATCTGGAGCAATGTTTCCTAATGCTTTACTGTAATATGAGACGTTCATACATGTTGCTGCTGTTAATAAACACAGTGCTGTTCAATAAAACCTCTGCAGCATCATTACATACATGAGTTCTGACGTCAAAATTCGAGTTACGTCAAAGTCAAAGGAACTGAACCCTGATGTAACCCGAGGACCCACTGTGGGCATCAGTTTCTTCGCATCCGAGACAACATGCCCTGTCCAGACTATCAGCTACAGGTGCAAAAACCTGCATGTGTCTGGTTATGTGGATGCATCAGTGCCCACGGCATGAGTGATGTATGAATGGACCATTGATGCGTAGCCCATGTTAATTTTATGTCCATAGTTATTTCAGCAAAACAATGACGGGGATCATTCTGCACACACCTACTGCCTGTATGTGTGTGTGTGTGGGCGGGGTTGACTGACCTGCCAGCCGTCCAGATCACTGTCCTATTGATATGTATAGTGCATCATGAAGAAGACGATCTGACAACAGTGACCATGGACTGTTGAGCAGCTGAAGCCTTGTGTCAAGCAAGAATGGGTCAAAATTACATTTGCAAAACTTCAGCAATTAGTATCTTCAGTTTCCAAACAGTCTCATTAAAATGAAAGGTGATGTAACACACAGGTAAACACACATCTGTCCCAACGTTGAGTGTTTTGCAGAAATCTAAAAAATTCTACATTTGTGTATGTTTGCAACACACATTTAAATTGCACAATGAAAATATTGGAAATCATTTCTTTGTACTTTTGTCATTAAAATAAAGGAGAATAAACAAATCGCAGATTCTTTTTGCCAGAAAACCAAGAAGTTTTCTTTCTGGGTTTGCAGTGTTGGCCTGTATTTGTGTGGATTTCCTCCGGGGTTCCTTCCATTGTCCAAAGGCTGGCGGTTTAGGCTAAATTTCCCATAGGTGGTTGTGTGGTTGCCCAGCGATGGGTCATGCTCCTTGCAATGGACCATAGTTAGTTGGGATCAGCTCCGGCTTCCTGGTGACCCAAAATGGATAAAGCTATTTGGGAATTGCGATGGATGTTTGCGTTCAATTACATCCTGCTAGGGGAGAGGGAGGGCACTCTTACCCAATCAGAGAGAGACAGAACCTTGTTTTACACCTACACCACTGAACCACTGGTCCTCTCTACTAGGAATCGATTTTTAAAATGCACTTAAGATCAAAACTTTACCTCAAAAATATCGTAAAGCACCAACCCAGCCATTAGGCAGCATATTAATACTCATTTTGTGTAAAAACCTTCTGTGAGGCAGCTTTAGAGCCATTAAAGTCTTCAGATTTGTAGATTCTCTCAGCACAGTACCATTGTAAATGCAAACTCAGCATTGCTACTTCCAGTCTGTGTAGCTTCCATAAGCTACAACAATACAGACCAGCATTTACACTTGGAAGCATCGTGCAGTGCTCTGAAAAAACATCATCCCATTCTAAATAATGTCATAGTTGCTCTTGAAGGACACGTGGGTATAAGAAGGATAGATCAATGTTGATTGGAACATTCATTCAAGCCATCCTTATGCAATTTGTTATTGAAATTATTGTTATATATCACATCTGACAGCAGTTCTCTCTCATTCTTTTTTAAACAAAAACTTGCAGAAACACAATCATGGCATAGTGGAAGCAGTGGAACCCGACAGCCCCCATGTTTTCCATGAATGGACCTGAATTACCTTAATTGAGGTGATGGAGTCTTAAAAACAACTTGTGCTCGTGTAGGATGAGATTGATCCAAGGCTTTTCTTTGAAGCATCTTCTGGAAAAAGCAGCTTCTCACTAGGGATTTGTCGCTGAAGGGTGAGGGCAAAGAAAGAGGAAGTGACACAAAAGACAGACAGATGGTTGCACAGCTGCTTGTATGTGAATGGTACCAAATACAGTGCTGCCCTAAAGCTTTTGTCAATGGTCAAAACAGTATTTAGCAAAAGAGAAGTTAAAGTGATTTCGGTATAATTGGCTGCATTGTAATGAAAGACATAATTTCGATGACAATTCTCTCTCTCTCTCTCTCTCTCTCTCGCTCTCTCTCTCTCTCTCTCTCTCTCTCCCTCTCTCTCTCTGTCTCTCACTCTCTCACACACACACACACACACACACACACACACACACACACACACACACACACAAAGACCACAGGCGTATAACAACCAAAGTAGCAAGTCTTTTCTTTTTAACCCTATCTTAACTTGAATGTTTGTAAATAATTAAAAATGTTCTATATTTCTACATAGGGCTGGGCGATATGGCATAAAAATAATATTGCAATATTGCTATATTGTGATACACTATATATATATATATCTCAATATTTTGAAAGTTCCTCTAAATCACTGTATAAATTATACATTTGGCCCTATATTGCATAAAATTACAGCGATATAATTTATAATATATTTATAATAAATATTATACATTAATTATAATATAATTAGCCAAAGTTTAACATAGTAAATGCTTTTATTTTAAACTAAAATTTAACATAGAATTGTTTATTTAAAACCAGCTTTCAACAGAGCAAAGACCATTCAAAGACTTAATTGAAATTGGGAAATTGCAACTTTATAGTTGTGGCAGGTAATCAATAACAAGTTTTTTAGAGGTTTTGGGTCAAAAACACAAGCCTGTCAACAGCTTCTGGCTTGAGTGATGCCTGGTGGCATGTAACTAAATTACCGCTGGTACTAAATACTCTTTGGGATGGGGAACTGGTTGGGGGCGCACACAGTTACTAATTTGTTCGCCTCCATCTCCAATTAAAGTCTGTAATTGCGCGGGCTTTCACTGATCTCAGCAGATTCACTTCTTCCCGCTGTTAGTCAATTACAAAACACTCATGTGCTAGGAGAGAAAGCGAAACTCGAAAGCGATGTACAAGCTGTTTAATAATAACGTTTGGATTAATACTTGATGGTCACGATATAGTCATTTACTACATCGCACGTGGAAAAAACTGAGATACATCTAGTATACTCCATATATCACCCAGCCCTGTTTAAACTATTCCTCTGTACAGAACCATCAGCTCTGGGATGTTGAGTTTCCTCACATGAGGAACTTCATTCAAGTTCTTCTGCAACATTTATATTTGATGAAGGTTAAGACTTTGACTGCATTTTCAGATTTGCCCATGTGAACGGGCAGAAATGGTTGATGGCTTTCTCGCCATTAATGTTCAGTGTTTTTCTTGTGGTGGGTGATCATTAACATTAGCCAATATATCCTTTAGGACAGGGGTGCTCAATCCTGGTCCTGGAGAGCTACCACCCTGGAGACTTTAGCTGATCCAGATGACTAAGGCCTTCAGGGGTGTCTGAATGTGAGATCCAGGCATGTTGGACCTGAACTCTCCAGGGTGGTAGCTCTCCAGGAGCATCCCTGCTTTAGGACCTCACATGCTATTAAACAAGTGATTTTTGTTGGTCAAGTACTCCTGGGGAAGTTAGCAATGGTCCTGAATTAAGCTCCCTGACCAAAAAGGCTAGCTTTCACTCCCTACATCAATCAGTGAGCCTTGGGTGTCCATGATTACCAGTTAGGTACTTACTACTGCATGTGTGGAACACTTTATTAGACCTGCTGTTTGGAAGATACTCTGATTCATGTAGCCACCACAAAAAACGTTGTCAAAGTGGCTCAGATTCTCATTTTTTCTGCTTTCAGCCCATCAGCTTAAAGAACTGACTGATCCTTTGCTGACTAACATATTCCATATCCCATATCAACATATCTTATTGTAATGAAATAACTCATGGCACCTATTAATGTTATGCCAGATTGGTATACATATCACCATTCTTTACATACAAAAAAGAACAGACTTAAACACTGCGGTAGCCTTGATATCAAAAGGTTAGCCTCCAATTTGAAACATATCTTTGCTGTCGGCTTCTCTGATGAACGGTTTTACTTTTACTGTGGCACAGGTTACGACTGGACTAGTCCTCCTGAGCAAATAGCTGGTCCACATATCTGATATCTGCTCTCAACAGCATCAATAGAACTTACTCACCCTTGGCCCAAGCTCATATGTGCTAATATTTCAACCTGTATATGTGTTCATTGCTCATGCTCTTTTAAAATGAAGTTTACGCGTGAAAGGGAAAAGTCCTCTATGAATCAGCCTTCAGATCAAACTGTTTGAACAGCCTGGGCTCAGCCTCTAAATGGGTGAAAGATACAGGGCATCACACCGTGATTCAATCTGCTGCCAGTGATGCATACCAGAGATGACTGTATTGAAAATGAATGAGGTTCCTGTCAGGAATGTTAACCACATGTAGCCTTGTTATTTAGTTAGAGCGATGCTTAGCCATTTTTTTTCTTTCTTTGACGTATCATGGCTTCGATTGGCTCTTTCTGTTTGCCTGAGCTTGATGTACGTTTCTTTTCTTTAAACCCTTAAACCCCTCTGTATTTTATGCCATTTTAGCTCTCTTTATTTTATTTTATTTTATCTCTTTTTTTTTTTGAATATTTTTTCTTTTATGCATATATATTAATTAATCTATTGCTTTTATCTTATGCTTACTTCTTTTATTCATGTGGTCTGTTTTCATGCTTTTTTATTTTTCATTTACCTTGTAAAGCACATTGAATGACCATGTGTATGATAATGTGCTATATAAATAAACTTGCCTTTAGAAGAATTTTTTTTAAAATGATGTAGTCATGTGAAAAAATAAAACACCACGTTAAACATTTAGTTTTTTATTATGTAATATCAACATATTAATATTACATTACTTCTCTGAAGTTATAGCTAGATAAAGGTGATTTTAAAATTTCTTTATTATTAAGGAAAAAAACCAAAAATTCACTTTTTAACAAAAGAAATTTACAAAGATGCCAATTCTCCTTAGTTAGAGTTAGAGCACCTTCACGTTCAGTATAACTTAAAATGCCTACAGTTAGATTCAGGTGCACAAATCAGTGTTTTGGAGGAGCCTGCTTTATCTAAACCACAGACATTTGGTTAGTGGGTTTAATCTTGATCACTGAAGTGAGTGGGATCAACATGGTGAGATCCAGAGAGTTTTCAGAAAGAATACTGTAGATGCATATTAGTCTGGGAAGGGACTTCTTTTTTTACATGACTTTACCTGTTACTCATCTTTAGATTTTTTTTTGTTTCTTTCTTCTTCTTCCTTCTTCTCATTGCTCCTAGTATCATCACATATCTCTTACAAAAAACCTCATTTTGAACAAGTGTAATAAGAGACAGATAGATTTCAGGGAGAAAATACAGAGACCCATTTAAAGAGCAAAGTGAGCAGTAAGTCATTTTAGAGTTATTTCACTCTTTTGAGAAGTATCTGTTTTTCTCTCACTTGGGCAAAAGTATTTAAAGTAATCACAGCAATATTATCACTGCAACTTGGTTTCCCAAGTGACATCCCTGTCACTCTAAATCAACTTCTGATCATTGGTTGTTGTTCACATACATGACAAATAACATTTGCCTTTCTTTTACTCTCTTTTGCCAATAATTGTATTGGCCCTCACTAATCGTTGAAATTGCGTAAAAGTAATAGGTCACTATGCTGAATATTCTTGGGGGAAAAAATCCCTAATATTGGTGTTTTGGAGAAAAAAATAAAAAAAATGAAATATTTTAAATACTTGTCCTAGCAATCGATAATTGTCTAAATGATACATAATTATGCATATAAACTTGTACAGAATTATGGTCATGGGCAAAAATGAATTATATGGGAGTTTGTGTTTCAGCTTCTATGCATATAAAAGGTTTTGGTAAATCAGAATCAGAATCAGAATCAGAAAAACTTTATTGTCCCTAAGGAAATTGCTTATGTAGCGACTGCAACATAGA
>JBBIGC010082738.1:0-10359 GCA_037576955.1 Lepidarchus adonis
GTGCAGGTCAGGGAGCTCAGTGCGGATGATGCGCTCAGCTGAACACACCTCCCTCTGTAGATCTCGTCTGTCCTGCATGGTGCTCTCCAAAAATAGAAAATCGAGCATTCAATCCAGAATGGACTCATTTGTGTTCATACTTCCCCCTGGGAGAACTAAACCAGTGGCACAAAGTGCTAATGTGAAAAGACATTATGAGACAAAACATAAAGGTTTTGAATAAACATATTAGACCCAAATCTGGATCCCGAGCCACACATTCACTCTCCAACAGTGTGCTCATGAGTGTTCCCTCAGAGTTGGGTTGTCACAAAAAGCCATTTACTGATGGAGGGGTTGTAAAGAATGTAGTACAGTGGCTGAAACACTGCGGGAAACAAAAGCAAGAACTTTGATGAAGCCATGCGTGTGGCACCATGTGTAGGCTTAGCTGTAGATGAGTCCACCGACGTTTGTGACAATGCTCAGGACCAGAACACTTTCTGTGAAGACCTGTTAGGAGTCACGTCCCCCCACAAGTCCAAGAGGAGAAGACAAACCAAGTGGTTTCATTTACTACAGATGGAGCTCCTGCTAAGACAGGGAGTGAAGGAGGAGCTGTAGCGAGATTGAAAGAGAACAATCCGGAGCTCACAGCGTACATTACATCATTCATCAATCTGTCCTCTGTGCCTCCCTGTCAGATGAGCATGAGGTGATGAACACAATGATGAAAATCCTCTTCCTCTTCATTCCAGCATCGCATGCTAAGGGAATTCCTCAGACACGGTGATGCCAGTGCTGATTATCTTTGGCTGGAGGAGCTAAAAAGGCAATTTTCTCTCTTTTTAAAAAATTTAAAAACAGATGGCTAATGATGGCTGTCGGTTCCTTTCAAAAGAAACTTGAGGTGTTTAAGGAAGACCTCCAGGGAGACTGTACACACTTCCCAGGAACAAATTCAGGGACAGCGAGATGTGTTTTCTTCTGTTGACTTTATTAAGCTGAGGGTCAACTTCAGCAACCGTTTTGACAGCTGCACCTTTGGACAGCAGCTCATTTCTCATTTCTCATCACAGAAGTCAGAGGGATCTCAATGGAAGTCACACAGCACTTTAAACGGGTAAATGCTGGGACTCTCCAGATGCAGTTGGTTGATCTACAAGCAGATGTGGCCCTGAAAGGAGCAGGTTGGAAGAAATTACTCTTCCACTTTCTGGCTTCAAATAGCCCCTGAGCCAGCTTTCACAGGTCTGAGGAAAGTAGCCCTATACATCTTGACCATGTTTGGCTGCTTTCTTCACAATGAACATAATCAAAATGAAATTTCGTTCCAGGCTCAGCAATGAGATTGTGCCCTGACTCCATTTAAGCCCAGGTGTAAAATTCGGTCAGGACAAGCTAGGGCTCAGCTCTCCCACTGAGCAAACTTGTGAAAGATCTGGTTGTAAAAGGGGAAGAAATCGAGCCTCTAAAACACTTCAATATATGAACAGTTGTCAATATATGTTGGGATGTATTGTTTAAAATGGACTGAGAGACTGTTAAGTCAAGAAATTCTAGTTTTCCTCACTTTATTATGAAGTTAAGTACTTTAATATACATGCACATTTTATTTTTTTTCACATTTTGAAATGCAGCACTACTTTTTAGTATTTTTTGCATTTAGTAAATAAGAGAACATTATATGCATGGAAGTATTTCCTATGTTCAGTTCTGTTACATGACAATAAATATTGTCAAAATGTTTTTGAAAGGTACTGAATTCATTTGATTTGACAGCAAATTTTGATACAACTAATAGCATACTTAAATATATGCCATACTAAATATTTAGATTTCATCTTCCAGGCATTTTCTCTCGGTGGACCTCTTTAAATTTTAGCTGAGTACCGCTGCCTTAAGGCCATGGTTTTAAAAGTCCCCCCACGAAAACTGGTGCTGTACTGTCTCAGTCTGTTTGTCTGTCTGTCTTTTTTGCCAAACATATAGAAAAAAAATCAATTGGTCACAAGCTGTGATTCAGAGGTCTTATTCTCGCAAAAGAAGACTTCTTCAATAAAGCCTCGTCTAGTGTTATTACATAACGGCCATTGCAGACAACAATCTGAGTGTACTCTGCCGTTTGGACGGCCATTATGCGCTTTGCTGAAGTGTGAAATTCGTACGCCTGGGCTTTGCTATAATCACCAAGTGCAACTAAAAGACCCAGACTGAATTTCCACATATACATTCACATCGCAAGAGAAGCAAATACATGTTCTGCAGCTTGAATATGTCTGCGCAGTGTATGAAGAAAAAAGTGGAATCAAGACAAGTGTGTTTAATTTGCTATATTAAAAATAAAAGAAGGTACAATGTGTTATATAAAGCAACAGTACAAACAGATATTTCTTTTCAGTGTGTTGATTATACTTGTGCTTCACACCAGTTTTTAAAGATCTTGCCATCTAATCAGTGCCTGTGCCCCCTAGCTACACATTGTACAACTCTATGTACATTAATTACAGTTTGGTTACAAATTTTCTTTACAAAAGTTTTGCATAAAAATACTTCAACTTAAGTCCCATTACAGTAACTGAGCAGTGACTTATTCAGAAACAGGCCCGCTGATGTGCAGTGGGAAAAGAGCAGTGTTGTTCATAGCAAGAAATCTCATTACATGAAACTGTTCAGGAGATTTGAATATGAATAAAATACAGGATGATGTGACGATCTGAAGGACGTACAGCTATGAAGTTCTAAGCCAAATAGCTGTATGTTGAGCTCATGGAGTTAGATTACTTACCTTTGTCAGCCTGGTCTAGCTAAATGTGAGCATTTATGAAGGCCTTCTTTTGAAATCAAGCCCAAATGACCCTCCCTGACCAGCAAGGCATGGTGTAAAGCCTCTGTATAAAGAGACACAAGTTGGAGATGAAATGAAATCATTGAAACATGCATCAGTAGTTAGCGTTTACAAAACGTTGCAGATATGACTGGTGAACTGTGCCTGAATGAGCAATGCTAAACCGTACTTCTGGCTCAACTGGCTGTTTAAATGCGTTTTCTAGCCTTGTAGTCAAGGCTGCTCACCATGACAACACAAAGCTGGGGTTTTATTAAACACACAGAACACTTCAGGGCAGATGTGATTGAAGCTCACATGCTATATGACTAGCTGTGCTTCAGAAATCTCTGCATGTATGCACAGTAATTGCTTTGCTGCCCAACAGAACGACACAAGTCGTGTGGTTTGATAAATCAGCCAAAAGCAAAATATATTGAGATTCTTTATCCAGCAAAATTGTATTCTCCAGCTGGGCGTCTTTCACAAGCAATTTCCCCCACAATTCTTCTAGTCAGCTTGCCTTTTGGTAAAGTTCTATTAATCAGATTCAAAGGGAATAGTATGCAAATGATGATTTCACACATCACTGCCAGTCCATTTGTAACAAAAGGTCAAAATGGATAAGAGGAAACAAAAGAAAATCATTCCATACCAACTCATATCTCTATCGACTTTCTTGAAAAAATCATGTGTAAAATATTAAACTCATGGGACCGTGCCAAATTGTATAGATCTATTCCAGGTTCAGTTCAGTATTATTCCATGATATTTGCAGTTCTATTTATGTATTGCAAGCCTTAAAAAAATGCTTATTCTTTCCCTTGATTGGCCAAAAATTTGTACTGAACATGTTTTCTTTTAGAATGTTGTTTATAAAAGTGTTACAGTAATAATAAAAATAAATAATATCTTTACCTTCACTATTTGTTTATTCCTTGTAACCAAATTTTGACATAGTGTTGCCATTAGTGTTGAATAAGCGTTCATGTGGATTGGTGGATGAGATGGGGGGTTAATAGTGCACTGTGCTAGGGCACCATCAGTGTCACCTCTCCAATGTGTTTACTACTGTAGTCTATGTTGCAACCATTATAAAGAGCAATTTTATCTGTAGTAATGTTTCCTAAATGCTTTACTGTAATATGAGAGCATTCATGCATGTTGCCGGCATGAACATCCTTTACACAGGAGACCGGGGTTTGAATCTGTGGCTGTGGCAAGACAGCCCTACACTGTGCCTACCTCGAATACGAGGAAGACGCTCAGACAATGCCCAGATTAACAAGATGTTGGGGGACCAGGACAATCTGCCACTTAACAAGAATCAACTGCTATCACAAATGCAAAAGGGAGCCAGGTCAGGGGGGAGATCAACCAAGAACCAAGAACAACGAGCCTGAATGCAGATGAACAAGAAGCAGTACTCTCAATGGAAGAAGAGGTTAGAGCGATCAGAAGATGTGATGAAAAGGCGATACCTGAGATGTACAACAAGCTGTTCATCAGCCTTGCCTACCCATATGAAGAGATACAGGGATATAGAAGCCATGAGAATACACCAAACTTTCTCCTATGAACCATCCAAGGTGTCCTCGGGTACTAGAATGAGATAACAACATTGCACATTGGCTTGAGGATCTGACAATCCAAAAAAGAGTCTCAAACATGAAGAACTGGACACCCCCAGGCCCTGACATGATCCAAACCTACTGACTCAGGAAGCTAACCATAAGCACCTGGCAGCACAGATGAACCAGATGCTAATGGATGGGATTCACCCTGAGTGGCTGACCAAAGGGTGGACAGTCCTGATACTGAAGGACCCCCAGAAGTGACTGGTCCCATCCAACTACCAGCCAATAACCTGCCTCTGCACAACATGAAAACACTTAAAAAATATTCATATTCATATAAAATATAAAATATAAAAAAAGAAAGCGCCTTCATCATGAATTCAATGGGGCTGTGGTGAACAACCCTAGAAGCCAACTTCAAACCAACTGCTCAGGTCACCATCCAGTGTGAGATTTACCAAGGAGATGCCCTGTCCTCACTGCTGTTCTGCAAGACTGGCTACGGATACCAACTACGGAATGCAGCAAACATCTGTTACCTCTTCTACATGGATGACATCAAGCTGTATGCCAAGTGTGAACAAGAAATTGATTCACTAATCCACTCTACCAGGATCTACAGCAATAACATCAGAATATAATTTGGACTTGATAAGTGTATTCAGATGGTAAGTAGGCAGAACTAAGGGGATCACACTTCTAGAAGGCAATATAGCAGACATTGAGGACAGCTACAAGTACCTTGGAATCCCGCAGGCCAATGGGAGCCATGAAGAGGCCACAAGGAAAGCAGCAACCACCAAATATCTGCAATGAGTAAGGAAAGTACTGTGAAGAACCACAAGATCTGGGCAGTCAACACCTACACCCTACCAGTCATCAGATACTTCGTTGGAATAATACGCTGGCCAAAAGAGGAGATTGAAGCCACTGAAAAGAATGCACCTCACAATGCATGGAGGATTTTACCCCATATCCAGCACACTGAGACTGTACTCTAAGCAAAAAGAAGGAGGCAGAGGACTAGTGAGATCCATGAATACACCAGGAAGATTCACCCGACTGATGACATGCTTAGAGAATACCTCAGACATCACAAACCCAAGAAGGAAGAGGAGCAAGAACAAGAATGGGAAGACAAACACCTGCACGGCATGTACCACCAGCAGAAAGAAGAAGTGAGATAAAAATCCTAACAGTGGCTGAACAAAGCTGGACTGAAAGACCACACAGAGGCACTAATCATGGTAGCACATGAACAAGCTACAAGATCAATAGAGGCTTGGGTCTACCACCCCAGTTGCAGGCTAAGCAAAGATGCCTCTGAGGCAATTCAGCACGTAACAGCTGGGTGCCAGTTGCTAGCAGGCAGGGCATACATGGAACGCCATACGTAAGTGGCTGGTATAGTGTACAGGAACATCTGTGCTGAGTCTGGGCTGGAATCCCAAGGTCAAAATTGGAGCCACCATCAAAAGGTGGTTGAGAATGACCAAGGTTAGATCCTGTGGGACTTCCACATACAGACTGACAAACTGGAAATGGCTAATAGTTGTGGTGGACAAGCAGAGGAAGAAGGCCGTAGTGATAGATGTAGCGATCCCAAGTAATGGTAACATCAAGAAAAAAGAACATGAGAAGTTCGAGAAATACCAAGGGGTGAGAGAAGAGCTAGAAAAGATGTAGAAGGTGAAGGCAAGAGTGGTCCCTGTGGTAATCAGAACACCAGTGAAGTCCAAACTGGGAGAGTGGCTCCAGCAGATTCCAGGAATGACATCCGAGAAATCTGTCCAAAAGAGCGTAGTCCTAGGAACAGCTACGATACTATGCATCACCCTCAAGCTCTGGTAGAGGACCCGAGCTTAAAGAACAAAGAATCCGGCCTCTGGGGCGAGTGGGGAAACTTATATATACGGTTGTGCTCATACTGTAAGTTTACATACCCTGACAGAATTTATGATTTCTTGGCCATTTTTAGAGAATTTGAATGATAACAAAAACTTTTATTTCACTCATGGTCAGTGTTTGGTTGAAGCCATTTATTTCCAAACAACTGTGTTTACTCTTTTGAAATCATAATAACAACACAAACTACCCAAATGACCCTGATCCCTGGTGATTTGGCCTTATAACATGCACACAACTTGACACAAACAGGTTTGAATGGTTATTAAAGGAACCATCTAGTGAGTGAGTATAAAAGGTAAAGGAGCTTCTGGACGCCTGACAGACCCTTTTTTGGATTCTAAGTCATGGGGAAAGCAAAAGAATTTTCAAAAGATCTGTGGGAGAGGTAGTTAAACTGTAAAACAGGAAAGGGATATAAGAAAATATCAAAGGAATTGAGAATTCTAAGTCGAAAAAGTAGGTGTTCAGTTGAAACCAAACCAAATTCAGATAGACCAACGAAAATTTCAATCACAACTGCCAGGAAAATTGTTCGGGATGCAAAGAAAACCCCACAAATAACTTCAGGTGAAATACAGGACTCTAAAAAATTTGGTCTTGCTGTTTCAAGATGAACAATAAGGAGGCACTTGAAGAAAGTTGGGCTTAAATAAATGTTACAAGGCCCATGATGAAAGGTAAACCATTCCTACTGTGAAACACGGTGGTGGATCACTGATGATTTGGGGATGTGAGAACTACAAAGGCACAGGAAATTTGGTCAGAACTGATGGCAAGATGAATGCAGTAGGTTTTCAAAAAATACTGGAGGAAAATTTGCACTCATCAGCTCAGAAGCTGCACATGGGACGTATTCAGACATTCCAACATGACAATGATCCAAAACAAAAAGCCAAGTCAACCTGTCATTGGCTACAGCAAAATATAGTGAAGGTGCTGGAGTGGCCATCTCAGTCTCCTGACCTCAATATCATTGAGCCACTCTGGGGAGAAATCAGACGTGCAGTTCATGCAAGACAGCCCAAAAATTTATAGGAGGCTTTTTGCAGCAAGAAGAAGAAGAAACGTTGCACAGCTCTTTTAACAGACTCTGGCCCACAAATTTTCAATAATGTTTAAATCAGGGAACTGTGATGGCCATTCCAAAACCTTCAGCTTGTGTCTCTTGAGGTCGTCCTTGGTGGATTTTGAGGTTTGTTTAGGATCAAGCTCCTCCTCTTTTCAGCTTCAGCTTTTTTTTAACAGATGGTATGATGTTTGCTTCCAGAATTTGCTGGTATTTAGTGGAATCCATTCTTCCCTCCACACGTGCAATGTTCCTGTGTTGTGGCTGCAACACAACCCCAAACCATGATAGATCCACCTCCATGCTTAATGGTTGGCACGGTATTCATTTCATGAAATGCTGCTCCTTTTTTCTCCAAACATGACTTTGCTGATTGTGGCCTAAGAGTTTTATTTTAACTTCAGTTCACAGCACTTGTTTTCAAAACACATCAGGCTGCTGTAGGTGTTCTGTTGCATACTTCTGATGTTGGATCTGATGATTTCAGAAATTAAGGGAAGTCTGAAAATCCAAACTAACATACACTATATTGCCAAAAGTATTCACTTACCCATTGAAGTAATTAAATTCAGGTTTTCCAATCACTTCCATGGCCACAGGTGTAGAACTTCAAGCACTTAGGCAGCAGACGCTTCTACAAACATTAGTGAAAGAATGAGTCGCTCTCAGGAGCTCCGTGAATTCCAGCGTGGTACCGTGACAGGATGCCACCTGTGCAACAAGTCCAGTCGTGAAATTTCCTCACAACTAAATATTCCACAGTCGACTGTCAGTGGTATTATACTGTAACAGAGTGGGAACAACAGCAACTGTTTGGCCATGTAAAATTACAGAACGGAGCCAGCAGATGCTGAGGTGTATAGTGGGCAGAGTTCGCCAGCTTTCTGCAGTCAATAGTTACAGAACTCCAAACTTCATGTGGCCTTCAGGTCAGCTCAAGAATTGTGCATAGAGAGCTTCATGGAATGGGTTTCCAAGGCCAAGCAGCTGCATCCAACAATACATCACCAAGTGCAACACAAAGCATATGATGCAGTGGTGTAAAGCAATCCACCACTGGAAGAACTTCACTGTCCTGACCTCAAATGGATAGAACACTTTTGGGATGAATTAGAAAAGTGACTGTGAGCCAGGTCTTCTTATCTAACATCAGTGTCTGACCTCACAAGAGGAAGAATGGACAAAAATTCCCAATAACACACTCCTAAACCTTGTGGAATCTTGTCCAGAAGAGTTGAAGCTGTTATCGCTGCAAAGAGTGGGCCAATGTCATGACTTTGGATTAAGAATGGAAAGTCACTTTGCATGTAAAGGCAGAAGAGCAAATACTTTTGGTAATATATTGTATGTGTATTGAGCTAAAGGAATCAAAACTATTGTTTTGTCCAGACATTCATAATAAGATGGCATCATCTAAGCTATTAAAAGCTATAACTTGAAATTTTCCTGAGCCCAAATGAAAACATGATAAATATTTGTACATGGACTGGGAAAAGTTGGAATTCTGGGTGAGTTGGCAGGGAATGATTATGGTCCAGCATTACACAATTGTCATAACAAAACTTAATAATTACATATTTTAAGTTAAAATACCAACTGCTGTTTAAACATATGTGAACATTTCATAAGCAAAATCACTGGGAATTAAGTCACAAATAATGAAGAATGCTTTTTTCCTTTGGCGATACACATTTTGTTATGACGCTGGCAATAGGAAAGCTGTTGTATTGACATCAGTAGCAGAGCAAAAGACTGATGATTTATACATCAGTTTCCCGCTCTGATTTTATCTGCATAGCAACAAATGAGATGATGCAAGTACATGGACATGTGCACTGTGATGTGAATATGTTAGTGTAGTAAGGGCACGTGTGCTGTGTTGCCATAATATTGAATGAGCAGATTAGTAATAATGCAACAATGTGTGTAAAAGGTATGTGTTGTATATGCATGCCAACAATTGTGCAAACCATTTAAAACATATTTGTGAAAAAGTGTATTTAAGAACCAACAATGCTCTTTCAAGAACCACTGCTAAAAAGGCACTTCACAATGAAACCTTCCCCTATTGCACTGAAAGACACTGACTGTGGTTTAAGCTGAACTGCTTTTGTCCACAGCCCGTATCCTGAAACATTACCACCATTCTAATGGACAAACATTGTGGGACACTGATTTAATAGGGTAGTTATCAGCTTCTCCCCTTTTGTTACATACCTTCTCACATACGGATGGTTTTCAATGCATCTAAAACAGGCCCTTTGCTTTTCCGGTTGGCATATGAACTATACAGACAAAATGATTTTAATTATACATGAAAATAATACAGTACTTTTTACGGCAAGAAGTCCCCCTAGCCATTAGCATTTCAGGTTTAAGTGTGTCATTTCGACTGGACTATACATCCTGACCGGGAAGTGTGATGAGGCAGAGAGTTTGGAGACCTGTGCCAGAAGAACAAGATTCAAATAGACCTGACATGTTCCAGACTGTCTACCATTACTAGTACTTACCTAACTATGGGCAAGTATTTTCCTCTCATTTAATCCTATGAAAAGCAGCTGCAAGGTGAAAAGTGTTGCCAACCATGTTTCCTTTTCCTTGTTGAAAAAAGCTGAAAAATTGCAAAGGATTATGATAGTGGCATTGAAATTTTAACAAACAGTGCTTTTACAAAAAATATTTAGTGTGAGCAAAGCTTGACTTCTCTAAACTGGACAGTAAAACTGAACACTGGTGAACGTTTCTACTCTAGCGTTGATTGGTAAAAAAAACCCCACAATTCAATCAATCAGATTTACTTGACCATACAATGTATGTGCCTGTGTAGAGATGTAAATACTCAGGATAAAATTAGTCTTGGACTATTTATTTGGACATTTGGCTGGGCAAGAAGTACCAAAGGTACTGAATGTTGTAGGTGCAATATATATATATATATATACACACACACACACACACACACACACACACACACACACACACACACACACACACACACA
>JBBIGC010082857.1:0-10356 GCA_037576955.1 Lepidarchus adonis
AAAAAATGTAAAACTAGTCTAAATGTGTTGAAAAAGTCATTAACTACACTACAGCCATGTACGTGAAATTCAGTTATTGTACAAAATATTATATTCTTTTAAAAATTGAAGGTATAATCACATAATAAATGTAAAAGTTGATTTGCTGGTGTGTAGCGCAGTTTGTGGTACAAGTTGTCAGATTTGCATTTTGGTATAAGACATGCTCAGACGTGTTTGCTTCATTACTACAGTACTGCTGTGCCCGCTAGCATTAAAATATCAGCTTTTATCAGCAACCGTGCAGCTCTAATGAGGGAAAAGAGCACTAGGAGAACACATGGCATGTGCTGGTTGTTTGGCTTGTGACTGGAGAAGTGTGAAGTCTGCTCTCTGAGGCCATGGGCAACATCAGCACAAACACAAGCCTGGGCCGAAAGATAAATCACGTTTTATTAGGAATAGTCAATGTAAAATGCTTTATATGAACAGGGTTTATGAGACTATCATCTTGCCTTCTTGTTTTAAGTCATCCTCCATCTTGCCCACGTTCCTGCCCTTTGCTGAATTAGTGAAAAAGTGTGTATTTGGGTTTTAACAGCAGATTGTAAGAGTTTGATGAAAGAATACTCGGAAAGGGACTAACAGCAGTAACAGTAAAGCAAAAAATAACAGCAATAAACTTGACAGGAAATGAAACAGTGAGCTAAACAGAGAACCGACGAGTGCTGAGAGACATTAGGGCTTAAACACATAGACTTAACACAAAACACCTGGTGAGGCCTGAACACAGAATGAAGGAACCGTGATCATAATCATAATGTATATTAAATAATCTGTTTAAATCACACACTTTTAATGAGACATTTTTGTTCTGCCCTAGTAAATCCCCTTTCTAATGACCTGCATACTCACATAACCACTGAAGAATTGGCAAAATAAACAAATTAACAAATAAATCTGCACATTTTGGTCTGTTATATTATTTTTATAACGTTAAACTGTCTCTTCAAACCATGATTCAAATTCTTTGCTCACATGATTGTGAATTACATGATTGTGTGTGTTTTCATATGTCCTCTTTGTCACACACCCACTCTCACACACTTGCTCACGCTTTAATAAACAGCCCCAGGAAAATGTCACACTGTCAATTATGGAGAATCCAGTCTAAAGACAATATACAGTAGCTATAGATAATTCTTAAATCTTGTATTTCTTGTATTAAAATTGCATTTCCTCACTTTTCTTTAGCCTTAAAAGAGTTTCTGATCTGTTTACAGATATTAACACTTAATCATTCCCTCAGCAGCCCATGAGGGACAGCAATTTGAGTACATTCACCTTCTCAGAGGTAATTTACCCACATCCTTAACAAAAGCAGCCTTTTTAAGAAGAGATTTTAAAACAGTGAAAATGAGTAACAACCAAAATATCCTCATCATATCTGGGCCTCAGGGAATATTATAAAATGTAAAAGAATACAAGAAAAATGTAGAATACAAGCTTTTTAAGTGCTTATTTGTCTTATTTATTCGTAAAACACTGTGGGGCAGATATTTTCTATTTTTAAACTCTTTATTTGAAAATGATTCTCCTAAGAGTTCATGGTTTTTGTTTTTTTTTTCTTTCTGTTTTAATGTAAGCACTTTGAGATTTGCTAATGAAAAGTGCGTTATAAATAAAATGTATGTATGTATGTATGTAATGCTGATTAATGTGTCATTGTTCAGGCACTGGGTGGAGGACTCACCTTTCCTGGTCGAGGATTGAGTTTGCCATGCTCCTTCTCTTTGGTTAGCTAGAGAGAGAGAGAGAGAGAGAGAGAGAGAGAGAGAGAGAGAGAGAGAGAGAGAGAGAGAGAGAGAGAGAGAGAGATCAATTTAGTGAGATCATACCCACATATAAAGTATAGGGGTAGTTGTGGATTTTATTAGCAGCAGAGAAATCGACTAATTATTTTGAGAGTTATTCACTTTTAAAAGAAGTTCAATTTAGTTTTCACAGAAATAAATAAAGTAATTGTCACAGTTCAATAAACAAGACTATATTACCCAAATTATTATATTAGATTATATAATAATGCATGGGCCAGGTAGAGACCTTTGAGGGGAACCAGGGGCAGTTTTGGATCAAATGATGCTGATAAATCTAATAAACATATTATATTCAACTCCTCTTTCCCACAAAGAACCTGTTTTGCATAGTTTCTCCATTACTTTCACCAAAATGTGATCAGTATTTTCACTAGAAGAAAATTTATCTTATCATAATGATCATCATAGTCAAAAAAACAAAACCTGCGCTTCTCTGCAACCCTTATCATCTCAGCTGGAATGTCTGAGATATGACACTGTTATGACCTTTGGCATCTCAGAGCTAACCTTCTCAATGACCTGGTTTGCATCAGTGAAGAGTAAGGAGAGCTGATGTTCTAGATCTGGGGTGGGCAACTCTGGTCCTGAAGATCCGGTGTCTGGTATAGTTTGTAAGTTCCCCTCCTCAGACACACCTGGTTCAACTCACCTGTTAAATTCCAGGTGTAGTGAGTGTGTTTGAGGAAGGGAGCTAACAAACTGTGCTGGACACCAGTTCTTCCATCCTGGTTTTAGATGTTCAAGCAATTCCACTATGGTCTTAGTGCCCTTTTGGGCAAATCCATCCCCCATTTGACTAAATTTTTCATTCAACAGATTCCCCCAGGTTTAGCAGACCACTGTTTAATTAAAAACACCAGGCAACTTTAGTGATGTCACATAAAAACAGTGCATTAATAAATATATAAGAATTGTTTGAACCTATTTAGAATGAGATACAGGGCGACCAATAGAAACTGACGTACATATATATTAGCCTGTTTAATTCTAAAGGATTAGAGAAGTTGGGAAGAGGTCATATAAAAATATGGTATAATATATATAGAAAGAAATAAAAGAAAAATACCAGTTTAACTCAATGGAGTTACTGAGCAACAGATTCCTTAACGCGATGGTGCCATTTATTTCTATCCCTAAACATTCTGCTAAACGCTTATTACCAAGTACTCTTTAACATAACAGCAGTGTGAAAATAATACCTCATGTTTGCATGCATGGGGGTATGGGAGTGTTTGCGGTGGGGCTTCTGTTACACTAATCCCGTTCCTTGGAATCAGCCCATTTTCTGGGGTTGTATTCAACACACAAAGCCAGACACATTTTTCACAGCCTTTCAATGAAATCGTGTTTCTCTGGCATCAGTTTTTCAGGTATGATGTAAAAAATAAAAGTTCTGCTTTTCAAAATAATACATTCTCAAGGCTATTTGTAAATTAGATTTTTATAATTACTTTGTTTGAATTTTTTTGATTTAAAATTGCTTCTACCATTCAATCTCACAATTAAATTTAGTATTTTATATACTGTTTTTTTAAATATACTTTTTAAAAAACCCATCAGCACTCACATTAATTGCACCACAACAAAATGTGACTTACATTTAACCCATCCCCACATGCAGCAGCGGAGCAGGACGGTATCTTGGTGTTACCTGGGGTGAACCTGCAACCATCTGAAGTGACCACTCCCCACATTTGGCTTGAGAGGAACTCTACCACTTGGCCATTTGTCTAATCAGATATCACAGCGAGCTGTTTATTTTCCTCATGACCAGCAACTAGCAAAAAAGTTACACCACAATCTGTAAAAAAGCTGAAGCTGAAAAGAGGATGAGCTTCTACAACAGGACAATGATCCTAAACAAACCTAGAAATCCACCATGGACCTCAAGAGATGAAACTGAATGTTTTGGAATGTCCATCACAGTTCCCTGATTTAAACATCCTTGTAAATGTGTGGGAAGATCTTAAAAGTGCTGTGCATGCAAGACGACCAAAGAATATTACAGAACTAGAACCTTTTGCAGGAAGAATGGGAGAAGATCCCAAGAACTGAAAGACTTTTAGCTGTAAAAAGCGTTTGCAGGGAGGTGGAGGTGTTACTAAGTACTGATTATGTAGGGTGCTAACAGCTGGGTGTGTTCGAGCAGGACTCGACACAGCCGGGCTCACACAACGACAAGCTCCATTAGAGAGGTAGAGGAGTAAAAAAAACACAGATCTGTCTCTCTCTTTCTCACAAACCCAGGCATGAGTTCAAAAACAACAGATGACAGAAATTCCACAGAAACACACACACACTGGATGGTAACATACTGATATTATCATTAGAATAACATGAAAGATTACCAACCAGTTTAGTGTTTTTTGTGTTAATTTGAGACATTAAAAAAGCACTGGTCAATTTCATGGTAAATGAACAGAGAAGGTCAATAAGTACAGGCATTAACACAAGGAAGACTTGGTCAGTCAAGGGGAAGTGAATGCTCTTGCTCTTAAAGCAGCTTATACAGATGTTTCCCATTTGTAGACTGTCCTACTTCCAGCTTGGGCATTCTCATTGATAACTGATGCAAAAGTAGTTGAATATTTAAAATAACATCCAACTAATAATGTTATATAAAAAAAACAACTATATTTTCCTATAATCTGCAGTGAAAGCTATAATTTATTCCCAACTCTCACCCTGCTCACATGCAAATCTGCAGCTATCTACAGCACCAAGTTTCTTTGCATTAAGTAAAGACTAAAAACGCTAGTAGTTTTACACAGTGCCTCCACTGGACCGGCCTAAGGAGGTGTAACAATACTCCCAGTACATGATTTCATCACAATATTTTATGATATCACGATACTTTCTATATTCTATATTTTCACAATATTTTGAACACATTTAAATTAAATAAATATTCTTAATGTTTGCAGTGAGAGAAGGTGGAAGGTGTGAGGAGTAAGAAATTAATATAAAGGCATGGATTTTCCTCAGAGGCCATAATTACTAGCATAAACGTAAATAATTACTAGCATAAACGCTTAACAAATAGCATAAGTGCAGAGTGGATAAAAGATAAAAGAAAAGAAAATAGAGCCTCTGCTTGACTAAAGACTGGTGAAAATATATTTTAGCTTCTTTTTAAAAGTAGCTACAGTTGGAGTAGACCTGATCTCTATGTTGGAGCCGTTTCCAGCAGTGGGCTGCAAAATGCCATTTCACCTTGTTCAGTTAAAGCTCTGGACTCCACTAGCTGACCCGTCCCTGCTGATCTAAGAGACGTCCAGGCTGGTATTCTTCAAACATATTTTGAGCCTAAACCATTGACAGCCTTTGAAACCATTTCTGGCTCATTCTTCATGATTCTGCACTGATGTATCATGATTTTCCAAAGCATCGTTACTGCCCAACCCAAGATATTCACTGACCATTGATTTTTTTTATTACAGTGTCACCTGTCAGGGTGTTGAGATATATTAGGCAGCAAGTGAACAGTTGGTTCTTACAGTTAATGTGCTAGAAACAGGAGAGCTACTTTTATAAGGGCCTTATTGTGATGGCTAGTGTTCCAGCTCTGCAAGAGTTAGTACCTACCACAGGAGATCCAAGGATGGACGACTGGCGAATGTATGTGAGGACTGAAGGCTTGTTTGTCTGGTCTGATCCCAAAGAGCCACATTAATGGCTAATCAGTGTATTAACTATAACTTTATTAAAGATAAATTACATTACATCACACTTTCCTGGGCACAATATAGATATTGTCAATATAACCAATGGTGTTGTACTGCATTGTCTGATAATGAGCCCATTATCGTTTATCTAGTAAAAGTCATTACACTTACAATACACACAAATCAGCCATAACATTAACACCACCTGCTGAGTAGATCCCCTCATGCTACTGAGCACTGCGTTCTGACCCCCTTCTATCAGGGCCAGCGTTAACATTTTGTACAACAGGAGCTCCTCTTTGGCATCACACCAGACTGGCTAGTCTTCACTCCCTACATGCATCACTGAGCCTTGGGCACTGTTGTCGGTTCACATGTTATTGTTAGTTGGATCACTTTTGGTAATTACTAACCACTGTACACAAGGTAAACCTCACCAAACCTGCAGTTTTGGAGATGTTCTGACTCATCTAGCGATAACAGTTTAGCCCTCGGGTCATTACATGCCCATTCTTCCTGTTCACAACTCATTGATTTCAAGAACTGACTGTTGACTTTCGGCCTTATATCCCATGCCCTGAATAGAAACCAATGTAAAAAGATAATCACTATTATTGGCTTCATTTTTCACAGATTTCAATGTAATGGCTGATTAGTGTAGTTCTTTATCATTTCAACTTGATAGCAAACATCAAAATTAACAATTACCGTGAATTGTAATATAATGTCTTCAGTTATATTACACTTTTGCCACACTGAGCACTGCCAGCTGTTTTTCTCTGAGTACTGTGATTCACCACACAGGAAAATATGGAGGATGAGGTTATTTACACTACACCTTGAAATGACCCCACCCAGGAGATAAGGCTAATGGCACATGTCAAAGCTGCAGGCTGGTCAGTCATGAGCTGAAAACATGAAACCAATTTCTTCAAATATAAACAATATAAACAAATATAACTTAACATATCTTCACATAAACCAAACACATTCCTATGCATGATGAACAGGTGTTTCTGCATGCACAGAGTAGGTCGTAACTGAAGTGGGATGATCCTGTTCTTATGGGACAACCCATAAAGGGTTGTATGTAACACTTGGTAACAGCTTGAAATTGTGACCTATGACTGATGCAATGCCAGTCTACAGCATCATTAATGCTGATTCTCAATTATTAAGAGACCTCAAGTAAGAAACATGGTTTAATAGTCACAATAAGCCATAAAAATGATGCAAGTGACACCTTCTGCACAACCTGGCTTAAAGGAGAACCTGGCCATAGCCTGGGGTGCAATAACTGGCTGTTTATTCAAATGCTGATGTTTTGTCGAAGCTATTTATGCAGGCCAGGAGTAGCACAAGTAAAGACAAAATAGCTACTCGACTTCACTGCTTCAGGAAATAAGAGGAAATGTGAATACTGCATGAGAACTGAGGTAATGGATACTGTTCTTTCAGTCTCCATTGTAACTCATTCTCTCTGAGGTGTTGTTACCTCCCCAGCCTTTCACTCCCTGAGCTCTACAGTGTCACCAGTGTCACCGAAGCGCCTTGTTTTATGAGAGCTGGAAAGTCCAGAAATTTCTCTCCTCACATTTGCTTTTCTGGGGTCCAATGTGTCTATTTACATTTACATTAAGCACACACAGAGAAAAAGAAAATGATATTTCTTTGATTGTATGCTGCTTTTCTTGGTTCGGTGAAAAACTGTATAGACATAACTCAGATATAGTCAATCAGCAAAGATATAAGTGGTGTCAAAATTTGATTCTATGGTGTAGAACCGTTGCTACAGGCTAAAGGCTAAAGGCTAAAGTTGCTAACAAACACTAGAACTCAACAGTCACCCAAACAGCCCAAATCGTTTATGGGAAAACATGACACCAAAACTAGCCCCAGGTGGAGCTGATCATGTGCATGTGTTTAAGACACACTTACTATAAATTCTACTAGTTGAACAAGCATCAAAGCTACAAGCAACCATTGCAGATAACGCTAGGGTTGAGTCCTTAACTGTATAACTGTATAACCTTGAGCATGCTGAGTTCTGAGGATGTTCATTTCTAGAAAAACTACTTTGGTTATTTGGGTTATTTGCTAGCTTTCAGTGCTTGTTAGCAATGTTAGCCTTGTAGCTACACTGGAGAAGCAAGATATGAACTCTTTTGGCTAAACCTGTACATCTTGGATAAGTGGAATATTGTGTAAAATCGATTTTCAGCCAAACTGTTCCTTTAGTCTCCAACGTCTCTGACTGCCAATCTAACTGCCGAAACTTCATCACCTTTAAGTTCTACAAGCAAAGTTTTTTGAAAAAAGCAAACTCACATAGGCATCGGGGAAAGCTCTGTACTTGGCCACAAAAGTCTTCTCCAGGCCAGACTCCTGGGTGAATCCAAAGCCTTGCTTGACATCGTTAAAGACAGGTGAACCTGCGGAGGAACTTTCAGCACTGAGGCTCCTCTGCAGACTCGGTGGAGTGGGATGCTTGATGGGAGATTCTGGAGAGAAGCTGCGGTACAGCTCCAGGCTGAGGGGGGGCGTGTGGTTCAAGGTGGGGCTTTGTACAGTAGTGCTGTTGATGGAAGGAGACAGGCTGATACGAGGCAGATCATTCAGCCCTACAAGGGAACTTGGAGGAGATGCGAGGAAGGCAAGGCGCTCATAGCGGGGCGTCCCGGAGTTCAGTAGGTCCATTCCTTTGGGGGCTATGCTGAGGCGGTCGTGACATGAGCTGACTTCAGGCAGTGAAGCAGCTCTATAGAGAGAGTGGCCCAAGGCTTTTCCATTCTGCTCTGGCTCTGAACGATAGCTGGAGAAGATCAAGCTGTGGTCCAGACGGGACGTCCCAAGAAGGCTGCCCCCATTAACCTGAGTTCCATCCTCCAGATGAAGGTCAGGTAAAGAGTGTTTGCGCATGACAATGCTGGTGATGGCTGAAGCTCGAGAGGGCAAGATGAGGCTCCTTGAGGGCAGCTCTGTTCCCTGCTGCTCTTTCATCATGGTTAGAGGGGAGCGCATGTCCTTCATGGAGCTCCAGTTGAGGCCCAATTCTGGAGGGAGGTTGCATAGGGGTTCTTTAGGTCCAAGAGAGGTGGGGCTGGAGACTGGAGCAGATGGAGGAGAGGGAACATCTTCCACAATGGGAGGGAGTGAAGAGAATGGCTGGCTGGAGGAGCTGCGGGTGGACCTGAGGCGGACAGGTGGCTGCACGTTCATGAGCGCGTTTCGCAGGTTCTCCATGTCGTGGGGGGAGGCGGGCATGGGGCACTCTGGGTCTGGGTCAGGGTCAGCGTCTGTAGGAGAGGAAGGAAACACCACTCGGGTGGCCTTGAAGACGCCAGAGAATAAGCGGTCCTCCTGAGCGCGCTGCGTGCTCGAGTCTGAGCTTGTGTTTGTTGTTTCTCCCTCTCTTTCCACGTCTCTCGCTCTGGCAGGTGCAGACGGCTCCTCCCAGCTCCTCCCACTTGCCTCGTTCTCGCCGCTCTGACGGACTTCGCTCCTCAAATTCCGCCAGCTACTGTTGCTGGGGCTACTGGTGGTGTCCATGGAGATGGATGAGGGCGGGGTCTCCTGCGAAGTCTCAGGAGAAGGGGAGTATGTGTAGGAGGAGTGTGATATTGGATCATAAGTGGACCCAGACAGGGAGGAGGGCAGGTATGTTGTGCCTGAGAGCTTTTGTGTTTCTTCTGGGACTTCATGCTGAATCCTCCAGATGCTGCTCGGTTCATGGCTGCCATCGCCCATCTCTGATTTACTGGTCAGTCCGTTTTCACCCTTAGAAAGGCCTGAGTTGCTGGTGGAGTTGACCAGTGACACTTTGTGCACTCGTTTGCCATCTTCCCTTCCCTCCTGAGACCCTTTAGGCTTCAAAGATAAAGTTGTGCTCAGAGACCCAAAACCAGAACTCATGTCTGTATCTGACCCACAAGCCCTTTCTTCTGGAACCTCAGTGTCAGACTCTTCCTCTACTGTACTGAGGCCAGAGAATGCATGAGAGAACCTGGGACAGAGGACGAAAACACAAAAACGAAGAACATTAGACGTTAGATGTTCAAATATAAGTTCAAAATACATCTTCTAATACTGAAAACTACTGAAAAATGTTGAAATGCCCAATGCATTGTCTATACTTAAAGTACAGAGGAGGCATTCAGTTAATAATAATTCCATCTTCTGTTCGAACCCCTTCCATCTGGTAGAAGGCCTTCTATGCAGGTACCTCCACACCTCCAGAATGAGCTCACAAATCTCCTTTTACCTCCTGATTGGTCCACGTTCTAACACTACTGATGCCATTCATCTACTGCTGCTTTACTTTAGTATCACCAGTACTGTCTTCACTATTAATCATCACTAACACTGTCACTACTGCTATTCTGTACTGAATTACACTTATCATACTGTCTGTACTGTGTTCACAACTTATGGCTATTTTTTTTATTTTTTACCTTATTATTTGTCATCTTCAGTGTAGGGTAATCTGGGTCTAGTGAGAACAAATCCTCACTCACTGCCTGATTTGTGTTGTTCACGTCAATCAGCAGTTTAGTTAAACAGGCATTTGTAACAAATTCCTGAGGTGGATTTGTACACACTGGACCCAGATTACCCAACCCTGCTCTTCTACATTCATGTGAGATATTTCAGGTATGAAATGAGTGGGTAAACTAAGTTCACTTAGTACACTGTTTCTATGTTTAAAATAAATAAATAAATAAATGAATACATGTAAAATATATGTATATAACATAACATAATAACATCTCTCTCTCTCTCTCTCTCTCTCTCTCTCTCTCTCTCTCTCTCTCTCTCTCTCTCTCTCTCTCTCTCTC
>JBBIGC010082895.1:0-10354 GCA_037576955.1 Lepidarchus adonis
GGACAGGTTATTTACAGATGGGACAGATTATTTACAGATGGGACAGGTTATTTACAGATGGGACAGGTTATTTACAGGTGGGACAGGTTATTTACAGGTGGGACAGGTTATTTACAGGTGGGACAGGTTATTTACAGATGGGACAAGTTATTTACAGATGGGACATGTTATTTACAGGTGGGACAGGTTATTTACAGGTGGGACATGTTATTTACAGGTGTATATTACAGTGTGTGTGGTCAGGAAATGATTGTTTGTGCAGTGTTCACTGTTGGGTGGTAGGAGCTGTAATGGAGGACACTACTCTTGGGAAGAAGCTGTTCCTCAATCGGTTTGTTAATGATGTGATGGACCTGAATCTTTTTCCTGATGGAAGGGAGTTGAAGAGTTTGTGACCTGGGTGGGGTCCTTGATGGTGGGTGGGGTCCTTGATGGTGGGTGGGGTCCTTGATGGTGGGTGAGGTCCTGGATGGTGGGTGGGGTCCTTGATGGTGGGTGGGGTCCTTGATGGTGGGTGAGGTCCTTGATGGTGGGTGGGGTCCTTGATGGTGGGTGGAGTCCTTGATGGTGGGTGGGGTCCTTGATGATGTTGCCAGCCCTGCTCTCCGGTTCTCTGCAGTGCAGCTGGAGAACCACACTGTGGCTCCGAAGCAGAGGATGCTCTCGATTGTGCTCCTGTAGAAGTTTACAAGGAGCTGAGTGGGGACTCTTGCTTTCTTGAGTTTCCTCAAGAAGAACAGTCTCTTCTGAGCCTTCTTCACCAGGTGGGAGGTGTTAACTGTCCACTTCAGGTCCTTTGTGATGTGGAGACCCAGGAATTTGATGTCATCCACCCTCTCTACTTCCTCTCCATTGATATGGAGGAGGGGAGGTGTAATCTTCCTTGCTCTCCTAAAGTCCACAACAATTTCTTTTGTTTTTGACGTGTTCAGGACAAGGTGGCTGCCTGAGCACCACTGAACCAGATGTTGAACCTCCTCTCTGTAGTGAGACTCATCTTCTCCTGATATCAGACCCACTGTAGTGGTGTCATCAGCGAACTTCACTATAGTGCTGTTGGAGTGGATGGGTGCGGAGTCATGGGTGAACAGGGTGAATAAAGCTGGACTGAGGACACAGCCCTGTGGTGTTCCCGTGTTCAGGGTGAGAGTGGGTGATGTGCAGTTTCCCACCCTGACATTTTGTGGTCTGTTGGTCAGGAAGTTCAGAATCCATGAGCGGAGAGTGGTGGTTAGTACTAGATTGTTGAGCTTGTTGACCAGTTTGCGCAGGTTTATAGTATTAAAAGCGGAGCTGAAGTCAATGATTAGCATCCTCGCATATGTGTTGGGATGCTCCAGATGGGACAGGGTAGCATGAGATCGCATCCTCTGTTGATCTGTTCCCAGGACAGTGGGAATGCTGTCCTTGATGTGTGTGAGAACTAGCCTCTCAAAGCACTTCATAGCAATTGGCAATAATTTCAGATACGTTCAAATACTGTACACTTACAGTAGCGATGGGAACACTGGCCACAGGTGCACAACTGTGTAAAATCAATTAATCAATCAATAAAGAAATAACTTTTAAGAAATTTTTCATGCATGGCTCATTTGATTACTTTGGATTTACACTGTGATTAATAAAACCTTATTTCTAAATGTTTCGGTAAAGGAAAGTGAAGGTGAGATCAGTGATCTCAGAGCAGGAAGAACTTCAGGCGTCGTGTTGGAAACAGGAGTGTGTTTACTCACAGAAGCCGCTAGATGTCAGTAAAGAGCCACAGGCCTTTCTGATCTCGTGAATGACCTGTAAATCCCCCACCGTCTGCTCCAAATCTCGCGAGAGTTCCGTAGTGCCGTCAGAGAGCCGAATATAAAAGACCGAGGAGCGGTTCGTCCTCTCGTTCGTCCTCAGTGCAGGATAACGCAGAGAACTCGTCCTACACTCGCTGTCTGTCTTTCTGTCGCGGTAAAGCAGCCGGAATAACTACAGGACCGGTATTGATACACGTTCATCATTTCACTGCGCCGGAGAGACGCTCGGAGTGAGTAACGTCTGTGTTTTTAGCCCAGTTAGCGGTGGAGATATTACTTAGCCGTTAGCCGTTAGCTTTCACAGGCCGTGTGGAGAAAAACTCATTTCCCTCAGAATTTGTGCGACAGTTCGCCCGGTGGTAAACGCTGAACTCCCGGCAGCGCTGTGTGTCAGAACAGTGCTAAAGTGTCCGGAGGTCAGTGTTTTCACTGTTTACTAGCTTTTATTTCCTGAGAGAATGAGAAAATGAATGAACATTACACACTAAAGCTCATGATCAGTTTCCCATAGATATTAGAAAAGTATTAATAATAATAAAGAGACTCTAAAAACCCCCTGAAATTTCTTTAGGTCTTTTATATTTTTAAACAGCTTGTGTCCTCAGTTACTATAGTCGCAATTTAAATGTAAAACCTAGAGTCTGACTTTTATCTGATTTGTTTTTTTCTAAATCAATAACTTTGAGTTATTTCACTGATCGGTTACACAGAAGCAGATCTTTATCCTGAGCAGAGTCCGGGTCGAGGGGATAACAGTCCAAATACACAACAACAACAAACCTCCTACAAGATTTAATATAGTGGATGTAATGTACAATATTTATAGTGTATATATATGTGTGTGTATATATATATATATTATATACGTATAGTATTTATATATAGCGTGTATGTAATTTAGTGTGTGTATATATAATGTAGAGTATTTATATAGTGTGTGTATATATAATGTAGAGTATTTATATAGTGTGTGTATATATAATGTAGAGTATTTATACAGTGCGTGCATATAATTTATAGTATAGAGTATATAGAGTATAGAGTTATAGAGTAGAGCAGCGACAGTAAATCGCAGATGGAGTATCAGCAGGTCGCAGGAGGATGGAGGTGTTGGAGGTGGTGTAGTGTAATCCAGCAGGTTTCTCTTCTCTTCTGCTTTTCCATGTTAATGAGGGTCAGACTTACAGTCTACTCACACTTTAATACTGTATTTACTGTATTATTGTGTGTGTGTGTGTGTGTGTGTGAGAGAGACTAGACGTCAGTCAGATTACAGTAACCCCGTGGGTTTTGTGTGCAAATCTTTTTAGTTGATTTTTAATAGCACGTCTAAACTCAATCCAAATATATATATATATATAGGTTTTTTATTTTATGTGTTTTTTTCCCCCAACATAATATTGAAGTTAGTGTGCATGTATAACTAGATTTAAATTAAAGGTGAATTACTGTTTTGCTACTAAAATCGTAACGATGAGGAGATGGCATCTGCACTAGAACGACGTTGTTTTTTTTTTATGAACACACACTGGCTCCGCCCCCAGAGCACAGGGGAAAATCAAGCTTAAATATGCATGAGGTGATTTGCATTTACCATGTTTGGTGGAACTAGGGGGCGGAGTATGTGGGTGAATTGACCCGAGATAGGATGTCATTTATAAAACCTGTTTTGCTTGTTGTTGTGCGTACACACGTTTTTATTAATCTTTATTTGTACGACATTTTTGTCTTTGGAGCGCACGTAGGCTTTTAGGGCGAGTTCTACGCAAAGTTTTATAAACGAGACCCCTGGAACTTTTGTTGTGGGTCCTATAGCAACACTGTGCTGATTGGTTAATAATGACCTTATTTTATATAAAAGTTCTGATTCGCCTTGTTTGATGTATTATATATATTTCCCATTTATACTGTACACTGTAATAGTCCATATACATTTGTAGTTTTAAACCTTGAAGTTTTAAAATGTATTTTCCTTATGCGGATAAATCGGCCCCGTTTGTGCTCATAATATTTCCCTCGTGTACAACTGTGTATAATTTTCAGTAAATAAATATTGTGGGTTTAATACTAGTTACACAGTTGAAACTAAACCGTGATGATGTCAGTAGCGAGTTTTGTAGGGAAACACCTGAACTGTGTTTCACATCTGCTTTCTTCAGTTCTGGTTTCTAACGTGTTAAACTAAAGTTCTGTATCCACTGTTCATTGTGAAGCTTGGTGCAGTTCTCTACACAAGTAGGTGAAAATGTAAACGCCCGTTTCCTGCTCTAGTTTTCCTTTGTTTTTGGATCTTGTTCCTGTTATTTCTTTAAAGCGGCTGGAAATACATTTGCACAAGAACCAGAAAACCATCAACACGTATACGTGTTTCCACTGAACGGTTCTCCTTATTTTATTTAAAACGGAGGCTGTTTCAGGGGGAAAAGTTCAGGAACCAGGTTCCTGAACTCCGTTGTGGACCAGCAAGGAGAATCCAGACCGTCCACCCCACAGTCAATGCTCCAGTGCCCGTGGGCAAGACTCCTAAACCCTGAGTGTGTGAGAAACCCAGAGGAAGTGTGTCCTCACCCCACGAACAGTGAACATCATCTGACTGTGACAGGCCTGAAGGGGGGTGTGGTCTGAAGGAGGGTGTGTCCTGGAGGGTGTGGCCTGGAGGGTGAGGTCTGTAGTGTGTCCTGGAGGGTGTGGCCTGGAGGGTGAGGTCTGTAGTGTGTCCTGGAGGGTGAGGTCTGGAGGGTGAGGTCTGTAGTGTGTCCTGGAGGGTGAGGTCTGTAGTGTGTCCTGGAGGGTGTGTCCTGGAGGGTGTGTCCTGGAGGGTGTGTCCTGGAGGGTGAGGTCTGGAGGGTGAGGTCTGTAGTGTGTCCTGGAGGGTGTGGCCTGTGGTGAGGACTGGAGGGTGTGTCCTGGAGGGTGTGTCCTGGAGGGTGTGGTCTGTAGTGTGTCCTGCACCTTTGCTTGACTTTCTAAATCCCTGAATGTTTTAAATGAGAATCTGGTCTCCTGACTTCTGGGGGAAACCAGATGATCAGATGACCAGATGATCAGATGATCAGATGACCAGATGATCAGATGATCAGATGTCTGGTTGGTTTGATCTTTATTGCTCTGCAGGCGTGAGATGATGCAGCAGCTGTGATTAGGCAACAGTGGGAAAAACCGCCGCCATCATTTCCTGTTCATTGTTTAATTTCAGTGTGTTCATGTTTCTGAATCCTGCCAGCGTTTGGTCTGTATGTTTCTCAGACAGATGTTCGATGTTTAAACATGAGGCAAAAATATCGTTTTAGATTTTTTTTACTTTTTTTTTTTCGAATCCTGATTTAACTAAAGAGCCAACACGGCCAGATATAAAACATTTGTAACTTTTATTTAATGAGTATAGATTTTCATCCTGATTCTCAGATCACAGTACGAGAAGTTTAATGACCGTCTTAATTTAAGATCACTAAATTCTCAGAAAAGCTAATTGTCTACACACAATGATTAATCGATATTAATCATGATAACCATTAATATCCTGTTGCCCAGCACGAACTTCATGGTTCAGCTTTCACATATGGAAATGTACAAACTAAACTAAAAGGTTTTCCTGTGTGTGAGGATACGTGAACCGTTTCCCAACACAGTTACACTCGACTCTGAGGAAGTTGGCCAAAATAAACGGTTCTCTGAAACCATGGCAACAGTTTAAAGTCTGTATTTTTGGAGCTGACGTTAGACCAGTGGAGCAACGTGACCTCAGTCGAGAACTAGTTTGGCTGGTTTGACAGAAACCTGCTGAGGAGTATAATCACCATTATAGTAGGAAATTACATCACCATACTCTCTTCTGAGCGTGTTCTGGGTCTCACCAGATCGTAACCAGCTGTCGGTCTGAAAGTATCGGTACCACTGGTTCTTTTATTCTGTGTGTTATCCCAACTGTCCTTCACTTTTCCATAACTGCTCACTCCAACCCTGACCCGTCCCATTCCTTATTTCTCTCAGGCCTTGACAATCCAAAATGGATGCCATCATCCGCTGTCCATTCCTGTCTCGTGTCCCCCAAGCTTTTCTGCAGCAGTCCAGGAAGTCCTTGGTGAGTTACGCGGTGAAATGCCCCGTCATGATGGACCTTGCCTCAAGGCCTCTGGTCCGTGCGGTGTCCTCCTCTTCCTCCAGCTTCCAGAAGGCGCAGGATACAGTCGGCACCACTGAAGGTGAGTTTGTTTTACTAAGAAAATGTAGTTTCATTGGTGTTGTGTCCAAGCAAAGTCCACAGAGGAACCATGACCTACAGATAAGAGACTTGCTGTGAGGAACTACGGCTGGACCATACAAGGGAGAGACATCACGATATCTGAAAGCATCTTATTAATATGTGACATGCAATATTTAAATTAACTTTTTATGCCAAAAACAGTATAAGGAAAGAGGAGAGAAATAAATTGCAGGTACTGGTTGCAATGTTGTTGCAGTAGTTATTCATGTTCTTTATAAAAATCAGTATTTTGCTATCAAAGACCAGACTGAGTAGTTAGTAGAGCTGCACGATATATCGTCAATATATATCGATACATTACAATATCAGTATCTGCGGTACTAATGTCCAAATGAGCCTCTAATCAATCAGAGCTTCATAGATTGATCCTTTAAATGGGTGGGGCTAAAGGATAATAAAGGAGCAAAATGTAAATGTGTAGGATTTGTGACATCACAAAAATTATGATTTGAAAGCAGGCTGTTTCCAAAACATTTATAGACCGTGTGGGTGGGGAAATTGTGAGGCTTTAACGTACTTCAAGCCTTTCTAATGGAGAAACATGATACAAACACTAATATATTGAAAAAAATCACTATATGTAAATGAATAATCTTCTCGTTTTGTCCATGTCAGGCTGCCCTGGTAGTTGTCCAGGTATTTTTACATTTCTCTTTTCCTCAGAGCCAAAAGAGGCTTCCAAATTGCCACCTGGTCACCCCAAGGTTCCTCCCGGCCAGACATCCGCCTCCAAATGCCCCTTCCTGGCTGCAGAGATGGGACACAACAGCAGCGTGGTGAGACAGGCCAGCCTGGAGTTACAGGAGGACGTGTCTGAGGTTCGCACTGTGCGCAAAGGTTGGTGAACAGAGCTGCAAAGACCACACACTTCCATTGGTTCCTTTCAGATGTCAGTTTTAACCTTGGCGTTCCCGTTTTTGGGCAGATGTACCTGCTTCGGCGCTCAGTCCTTTGAAGGACGCTCGTACTGGTGGAAACCTGATGAAGAGGCTGATGAAGCAGCGTCCCACGATGGTCTCTCACTTGCTGCAGGAGAACATGCCGAAATGTAAGCTGACGAGCCGTCTGAGCTCTTCTGTTTTGCGTGATGGGAACAGCGGCCGGTCTATTTGGGGAACGACTTGTGAAACCGTGAGGGAACCACTTCCTTTGTCATAGTTTCCGAGTACCTCTGCTGTGTCTTTCAGCCGTCTCCAACTTTCAATATGACGAGTTCTTTGAGAAGAAAATCGAGGCGAAGAAGGATGACCACACTTACCGCGTGTTCAAGACCGTGAACCGGCGCGCAACCGAATTCCCGATGGCGGACGACTACTCGGAATCCCTGGTCAGCAAGCGAGATGTTTCTGTGTGGTGTAGCAACGATTATCTCGGAATGAGTCGTCATCCACGCGTCGTACAATCTGTGATGTGAGTGTTTTTATCGATGCATGACCCCTAGAATAATCCTTTTGTGATGGTTCATCCCTGTATTAACACTGGGAAGGGCTCATTCATTCGTTCGTCTTAAAGCTGTGACTTTTAGAAACATCTTTTACCAAAATGCGCAGTCTTGAAGGTCTTTTGATCTTTAAATTTCTAGGGAGACTTTACGAAGGCACGGCTCCGGTGCTGGAGGAACGCGAAACATATCGGGGACCAGCAAGTTCCATGTGGCGCTGGAGCACGAGCTCGCGGACCTTCACGGAAAGGACGCATCGTTACTCTTCACCTCCTGCTTCGTGGCCAACGACTCCACGCTCTTCACGTTGGCCAAGATGCTGCCAGGTGAGCTTCCGTGACCTGAACCTCAGTGCGTCTCCTGCAGCTCCTGCAGGTTTCTCAACACTCTTCTCTGTTTCAGGGTGCGAGATCTACTCAGATGCTGGCAACCACGCATCAATGATCCAGGGTATTCGGAACAGTGGCGCCAAGAAGTTCATCTTCCGCCACAACGACGTCAACCACTTGCGTGAACTTCTGGAGAAGTCTGATCCCTCTACTCCGAAGATCGTGGCCTTTGAGACCGTGCACTCGATGGATGGTGAGTGGAAGCTGCTGGGTTGTGAAGACACTGGTTGCTTTTTGAACAATGGTTTTTAAGCGTCGCTCGTGTTTAGGTGCTGTGTGTCCACTCGAGGAGATGTGTGATGCCGCTCATGAGTTTGGCGCCATCACCTTCGTGGATGAAGTTCACGCTGTGGGCTTGTATGGAGCCAGAGGAGGTGGCATTGGAGATCGTGATGGTGTCATGCACAAGATGGATATCGTCTCCGGGACGCTTGGTGAGTGTGACACGAGGGGGAGGGTGCACTTCACCACAGCAGACGCTGCTTTATTACATGAAGTCCTGGGCTGTGGACGTGACGGGAGGGTTCTGGTTTCGTCAGCGAAAGCTGCTGGGACTAACAGGAGCTGATTACCTGTTGCCTAGATATCTGCACTTGTTTTCCTCCCTTCGAGTTTCCCCCCAGGCTCTCAAAAGCTCTTGGCATTTATTCTAGACCCCAAGCTTCCCACTCTGTCAGGTCAAGATGACCACAGGCTTTCATGCTTATTGAATAGACGACTCTCCATAGACGTGTTGGCTCCAGTTGAGCGGGTCTGTAAAAGGCTGAAGTCAGAAACAGGCTCGTCTTTTGTGTCACGCTTTTTCTTCATCCTGTTGGCCCTTGACTTTGCTCACTATCGTGACCTAGAAAATGTACAAAGACCTGAAAATCTACCTTCGTGGAAAACCAAGCTCTGAGTTAATGAGCAACTGCTCAGGTTTCCCTTTGGGGTGAGAGTATGCAGCAGTATTAACTCCCAATCACTGCAGGAAAGATGTGCAGGTCTTAAAGGCTTTTTTAAATCAATGCCTGTTCATTCTGCAGTTAGACTGAATTCATTTTACATTTGCTTGCTTTTGCTTTGCTTTGACTCATTGTGGTATTTGACGTTTTGGTGATAAAATGTTCAGATTTATAATCTGTTTGCTTGTGTGATTTAATGGAAACGTAGCGGATGTGAAATTTTATGCTGAGCACTGACCCCAGTATCAAACCGAATTGCATACGCAAATGTTGAAGTATAGAATTGAGTCATGATCACTCTTTGCACTCTTTTTGGTGCGAGTAACCCACTTTCAGTAGGTTCTGGTTTTTATCTGGTCCTTTGCTGGCTCCAGACAGTCCAAGTTGGGTTCAAAATCCACTGAGAGAAGCTGAGAAAACTGCTGAAGTCTTCCGTTTGGCCCCGCCCATTCACCCTGAGGCTATAGGGAGTGCTTCAGTAGACCTCGGTTTCAGCCAATCACATTACAGGGAAGCCATTTTAGAAACGGGCTCCATTCCAGATCAGTCTGGAAGGTGGAATATGGTTTTAGAACCGTTTGGTTCTTAAAGATTTAAAAACCATTTGGAAAACTGTAATGTTGAAAAATATGTCAAAAAATAAAAAATGTTTTTTAATAGCTTTTTTTAATTTATTAAATATATAGATGTTTCTGTTTCTTGTAAAAATGTAAGCCTTTTTAAAGTCCTAAATCCTTTCATTCTTGTGGTTTTGGGATTTCCAGGAAAGGCTTTCGGTTGTGTTGGGGGCTACATCGCCAGCACCAGCACCCTGGTGGACACGGTGCGCTCGTACGCCGCCGGCTTCATTTTCACCACGTCTCTCCCGCCCATGCTGCTCGCCGGCGCTCGCGACTCCATCCAGGTCCTGAAGAGCGAGGAGGGCCGCACGCTCCGCCGCAAGCACCAGCGCAATGTCAAGCTGCTGCGGCAGATGCTGATGGACTCTGGTCTGCCCGTGGTGCACTGCCCCAGTCACATCATTCCTGTCAGGGTGAGCAGCCCGTCTGCTGTTCTCATAGCTCCGTCCTTTTATCTAGAACGACTTTTCAGATCCCAGGTTCTGGGTCACAGATTAACCTCACTTTCAGCTGAGGGAGGTTTTTTTTTTTGGGAAGATGTTAACGTCTGCTCTGGGATGCGTCTCTGACCGTTACAGGTGTCCAATGCAGAGAAGAACACGGAGATCTGTGACATCATGATGAACCGCCACAACATCTACGTCCAGGCTATAAACTACCCCACTGTCGCCCGTGGCGACGAGCTCCTCCGAATCGCCCCCACGCCACACCACACCCCACAGATGATGAAATACTTTGTTGGTAAGTACAACTATTTAGCCAATGGTGCCAGTCAGGGGGTCGGCTGTATATAATGGCAACAGTCAGTTGTTGAAGTTGATGAGCTGGAAGCAGGAGAGTGAGGATCTGAGATCTTATTGTGATGGAGCTTCTCCAGAACAGCAGGAGGTGTGGAGTGTT
>JBBIGC010082916.1:0-10353 GCA_037576955.1 Lepidarchus adonis
CGTTTTTTTACGGCACAAACCAGCACAAATGTAGCACTAACGAACGAGACTACTCCGACTAGATTTGGACGATGTGGGGGGGCCAGCTTCAAGGGGGTCATTTAACTTGATTGCACAATTAGCACCACACTGTTGTTCTTTTGTACATAGCCTGTATTGTAACGTGTCCTATTGTTACTTTTGAATGTTCTTATGGGCATTCTGTGAACCGCAAAAAAATATTTCATTTCTTACTGTACATATGACAAAAAACACCTTGAATCTTGTCGTGAGGCACCATGACAGAAGGTCTGGGTGGACTTCGCAGTTTCTGATAGAAACATTTCGTTAGTCAGTGACTTTTCTGAGCCAATTGGACGTTCATATAAATTTCCCTAATAAAGACCTCTGATGGATTAAGAGGGCTGTTTACTTCCTGTGGCTGAGGGTGAAGAAATTATCTAACCTGTTCAAACAATAAGCCTTCAAACAATGTCTTAAAGAATGAAGATCTAAGAACTTCTGGTCTGACCTTCCTCACTAAGCCTGTGTGTAAACCCCATCTGTTGTTAGTCTGGGTTAGACTCTGTTAGACTCATTAGTCTGGGTTGCATGGGCTCTTCTGTTTGTGTGAAGAGTGCACAAGATTGCTGTAGCAAAAAGTATTCAGCATAAGTCTGTTATTCCCACCTCCTTCCACAAGAAATCAGTGGTCTCCAGTTTAAATGACTTTGCCCTTTCGCACTAACATCAGTCATCATGAAGAGCATCAAATAGTGAGTCACAAGCTTCATCTGCTCCTCTGTTCCCGACACCTTCAGCCCTCTTCAGTGCACTTACAGCCCAATCAGGGCCACAGAGGACACCATCGCCATGACAACACACACTGCGCTTGCTCATCGGGACAAGGTAAACACACTTGAGAATGCTTTTACAGCTCAGCACCTCCCATCTAAACTCGTCAGTAAGCTCAGGGACCTCGATCTGCAGATCCAGAGGTTCAGCAGCTGTATCTCCTCCTCCCGACCCTCAACACGGGTGCACTACAAGGTTGTGTGCTTGCTCCTCTTCTGTAGTGCTTTTACACTATGCTGCCAAGAACAGCTCCAACTTCAAGTCTGCAGGTGACACGATCGTCTTGGGCCTCGTCAAAGATGAAAATGAGACCGAGAAAAGCACACAGCATCATAAAAGATCACACCCCCAGCACACAGTCTGTTCCCCGTGTTACTGTCTGACAGACACTACAGGAGCATGACTGCTTTTACCAGGGGGAGCATGGTTCTGTCTGTATGGACTCCCCTCAGTAGGTGTTTGGTCTGTAGGATTGGTCTGTATTAATACAGTGGGACAGGAGAGAGAAAGAGATAGAGAGCGACCCACAGACTGTTAGGGATGCTCAGTGTTATGGATTTTTTAAAGTGATGAACATTGTGGTCTGATTCCAGGAGCTCCAGTAAAACTCTCTATGACAGCACAACTAAAGGGGAGAACCAGGAAGAGCACAGACATGAGGGCGTCCTGGGCGTAAGGCAACCAAACACTCGACTGTCAACAAACCTAAGTGAACATGCCAGGGTGGGGAAAATAGCATCCAAGCATCCCAGTTTACCAGAAAACTCTGTGCCTGAGAACCCTCTGGATCTGCCCCTTATCTAGAACTAACAGAAGGCTTGACTAAACAAATATGTTTTCAGCCTGAACTGAGTCCGACACAATATTTGGAAGATTATTCCATAACTGTGGGGCTTTATAAGAGAAAGTTCTGCCCCCTGCTGTGATCTTTGTAACATGTGATTTACGTAGACGTCCATTTTTCCTTCCCAGGGAATTCTCGCATGTTATCGCGATAGCAGAGTATGTTCCCCCAACGGCGAAAGCCAACCTTGCACGTGACTCTTTCCACTCTGTAGTCAGCAGACTGCAGACACAGTGCTCACAGGCACTGGTTCTCATCTCAGGGGATTTTAACCATGCTCCTCTGGACTCTATGTTGCAAAACTTTACCCAGTATGTCACATGCCACACCAATGACAATAAAACACTGGACTTACTGTATTCCAACACTAAGGAGGCATGCAGTTCATCACCTCTCCCTCCCCTAAGACAATCCGATCATAACATGGTGAACCTGGTCTCCATGTACGTGCCCTAGGTCACAGGGAGCCAGTGATCACCCGCACAGTACAGAGATGGTCAGCGGAAAGCGAGAAGGCTCTAAGGGACTGTTTTGAATTTACTGTGTGGGAAGTGTTGTGTGATGATCATGGGGAGACCATTGACAGCCTTGTTTCCTGTGTTACTGATTACATCCATTTCTGCGTGGATAACACCGTAACCACCAGGACTCTGCTGTGTTTCCCAAACAACAAACCGTGGATCACCGTGAGCACCAAGACTGCCCTCAAGCAGAAGAAGAGGGCTTTCAAATCATGAGACAAGGAGGAGCTAAGGAGGGTGCAGAAGGAGCTGAAGAGACTGATCAGGGAGGGAAAAAGAACTACAAGCAGAGAATGGAGAACCAGCTTCACCAGAACAGCATGAGTGGTGAGGTGTTCCACAGCTCTGGAAAACCTCTTGTGTGGTACCAGTACCAGAGACCCCACATCCCAAGGACCTCAACATCTACAGGCTAGTGGAGTCTGGAGTGGTTGTTCCAAAGTGAATATTAAATTCTTCTTCAGTTAAGGCTTTCTCTGTTGAAACAACTAAATTAGAGATGAAATCAGCAAATTCATTTAGGAATTCTGAGTAAGGCCATGTGTGCCTATAAATGATAATTAATGGAATGGACTGTGGAGATTTATTTTTTGTGGTTACAAGTGTAATGTCAGCATGAAGAACTTTAAAAGATTTTAATTTGTGGTTGAATTTTTGTGTGACATTTAAGTTATCACTATAAATGACTGTGACACCTCCTCCTCTTCCAGATGGACGTGGCTGGTGTAGATAACTATATCCAGGGGGACTCGCCTCGTTTAGTGGTATATATTCATTTGTTCTGCTCCAAGTTTCTGTTAGTTCTGTAAGTTCAACTTCTGATTAGAAATCATGTCATTATATCATCAGGCCTAACTTTAGATCAAAGGTGCTGGCTTTACATTCAGTATGATCTGCCTTTATATTGATTAAGTTACTAAAACACACTTTGAGTATTTCTACATTTTTGTTTAGTGTAGGGAACAGACACAATCTGAATATGTTGAAACCTGGGTGATGGGTCTAAGCAGCTAGCAGACGGTCAGTTTATCTTGTCTGTCTGCTCCCTGGCCTGGGCTCTGGATTGTCACAGATTAACTGTCCTGAGACAGCTATGTGCTATGCTGCAAGTGGAATGGATACCGTCCCAGCAGGCCAGCTTTGCACTCAAAGATCAAGTTATCTGTAAATCCGACATTGTTTTCCAAGCACCACCTGGGCATCCAGCAGTGCAGAGACCATAGCCTGCTGTAGGCCAAGTCACCATGCCGCATTGACATGGGGCCAGTACATATTACAGCATCAGACATTGCCTTCACTAATTTGCGCACCTCTATAATGTTACTCTTAGTAACCTTAGCTCCTACATGGAATGCTATCTTCCAGTACCTTTGCTTGCCTAGAACCCAAAGGTTACCTGTTATGTCTGGCGCTCTGGCTCCCGGGATACACCTGACTAATGCTGCTGGTGCCCCTAAAGGCCTGGCTAACTTCACGTGCCTCACGATAGCGTCTCCAATAACCAGAGCTCTTTCAGGTCTCTCAGTGGGAGCTTCACTAAGGAGAGCAAACCTGTTGGACATGTGAACTGGAGGGGAGTGGTGCTCTGGTGGAGGAGCATTAGCAGCTTTCTTACCCTTATGCTGCTGACGCACAATCACCCATTTCCCCCGCTGTGAGGGCTCTAACACCGGAGCTGGTTGGCTACTAACTCCACCTGGGGCATTCAGACTCGCTACAATGCTACACTTACTCTCACTGCCCTGCTCTAAGATCTGGATGTGCACCTCTAATGCTGTTATCTTCTCTGTCAGTGTGCTAACTAAAATACATCTTCCCCCATCATAAAATTATCACTAATGATGGAGGAAGAATAACTAAACATGTTGCACTCTACACACTGAACGAATGGGCTGGTAGATATGCTGAGAAGAACGCACCTTAATCCTGTGTAAATGAGGACCTTCACTCGTTGCTGTCGTAAATCTGGGTTGGAAACGCACTCGTCATGTGAAAAAATGGTGGATTGTATGTAAAAACAAAAAGTACAACAAAATAAGCTGTGTGTATGAATATCTATTAAAAAGTAAACAAAAGGCTTAAAGTTTAGATGCCAACATCGATAGAAACTCATGGCAAACCATGCTGATTATGAGACGACTGCGGCACCAAAGAGGAAAGTCCCTCCCAGCACACCCACTGCATCTGCTGTGGCAGAATATTGTCATATCTTTCAGCAGTTTGTCCGCTGCTTGTCCACAATTTTTGTCAGAGGGCGAACCCGGGGAGGTTTTCTATGCCTTTGTTGCTCTTTCAGAACGATTTTTAACATAACATGAACATCTTCCCTCCCCCACAAGAAAAGTAAAGCTCGAGTGGGGCAGAGACATGTTGGTGAAAATCTCCTGAAACTATAGAGTCAGTCTGTCACTACCTCCCTCTCACTCACACACACACACACTAATGTTTGCACAATGGCAATAATACAGACACACACTAATTGTTTATTTAACATATTTTCATTATTTACATGTATTTGTCGAATTGATTTTCTTGGAGTGTATCTCTGGTTTATCAGTGGTTGTGTGTGTGACTGTCAAGCGTGGAAGATCATGGCTTGAACGACCCAAGCAGACCTGAGTGATCAAAAGTTCGGTTAACTTATAGATTATATATTATGTATTTTACTGCCACATCTGATGTTGAGCTGGCTGTGATGAATGTGATGACTGTTGAAATTAAATATCATTTGGATGATTTCTGACTCTTTCTCTCATTTTGTAATATGGAATACATCCACACAAAAATATATAATACAAAGAAATAATTACAATTATATAAGGAAATTCTAAACTACATAAATACACACACCACACACACACACAGGTAAAGCTAAAAAATAAAATATCATGAAAAAGTTATTTCTTGACATTGCCTTGAGAAAGTGAGATCCATATATTATATAGATTCATTACACAAAGTGAAATGTCAAGCCTTTGTTACTTGAAATTTCGATGATTATGGCTTTCAGATGATAAAACCCAAAATTTACACTCTCAGAAAATTAGAATATTGTAAAAAAGTTACATCTTGGAAAGTCATGGTCATACCCTCATCAGCTAATTAACTCAAAACACCTGGTTTCCTGAGCTTTGTTCTGAGTCTGGGTCAGGAGGCTACACAATCATGGGGAAAATGCTGACCTGACAGAAGACATCATTGACACCCTCCACAAGAAGGGTAAGCCACAAAAGGTCATTGCTTAAGAAGCTGGTTGTCTCAGCAACAGGGAATCTGCAGCCTTGAGAGGATTACAGAGCAAAATCCATTCAAGAATTTGGGGGAGCTTCACAAGGAGTGGACTGAGGCTGACGTCAGCGAATCATGAGACACTACAAACAGACAAATCCTAGACATGGGCTACAAATGTCACATTCTTCGTATCTTTGCTTCGCCAGAAGTGTCTTACGTGGACTAAAGAGAAAAGGCACCGGACTGTTGCTCAGTGTCCAAAATTCTCTTTTCAGATGAATGGAAAAGTTCATATCATGTGGAAATCAAGGTTCCAGAGTCTGGAGGAAGAGTGAATTTATGGATATTTAGTGGTTCCCAGAATATAAAAAACTACAGCAGGGGCAAGATTCATAGTCCTGCTTTACACTCAATGCTCATCCTTTAGTCTTATATCTTCACCCAGCAAACGCTAACTCTGTTCTTTCTTTTGTTCACTCATCACAGAGGGGAGCTGCTACCTACAGTGTGGCAAAAAAACTATTTAGTCAGCGACCAATTGTGCAAGTTCTCCCACTTAAAAAGATGAAAAAGGCCTGCAATTTTGAAAGAGACAAAATGAGAAAAAATAATCCAGAAAATCACATTATGACAAATTATGGTGTTTCTTTATAGTGTTTCTTGCCTCCGTTACCTTCACTCACTAGGGGATCGGATCCGGACCTTGTAAAGCTGATTTTTGACATCTGTTGTAAAAGCGCTATAGAAATAAAATTGAATTCAGTTGAACCTGCCCACACTGCCAAAGGAACCAAAAGCTGGTTCCACCACCAGGGTGTTACTGTGCTTGATTGACAGCAAACTCTCCTGACCTGAACCCCATAGAGAATCTATGGAGTATTGTCAAGAGGAAGATGAGAGACACCAGACTCAACAATGCAGACGACCTGAAGGCTGAGATCAAAGCAATCTGGGCTTCCATCACACCTCAGCAGAGCCACAGGCTGATCTCCTCCATGAGACGTCACATTGATGCAGTAATTCATTAAACAGGAGGAACAACCAATAATTAAGTGATAGGAATTAACATACATTTCAGCAACCTGACATTTCTGTTTAAAATATCCTTTTTTATTGATCTTATGTGATATTCTAATTTTCTGAGAAATTCGGGTTTTATTATCTCTAAGCCATATTCATTGAAAGGATTAGCATATTTCACTCTGGGTAACGAATCTATATATCAATTTCACTTTCTGAAAGGAATGTCGAGAAATATTGAACTTTTTCACGATATTCAATTTGTTTTAGATGTGCATAAATGAAATTATGTTAAAATAATAATAATATATTGTTTACTATTATTATTGTAGCATATTGTTCTGTCTGTCTTATATGTGCAGAGTCTTATTGAATAGACTATTCTGCAGAAAGTGCCGTTATTGGAGCTGAAGACTGGGGGCAAAGTCATTTGTGCTGTTCTCAAAACTTTTGGCCACAACTATAGAAGGGGGCGGGTTTGTGGACGGGCAGTAAGGAAGGGAAGCTACTTGCTGGGACAGTCTGAAATTTTCAGGGACTCTAGTGTTAAAGTTTTTGTTGGCAATGTACTTTGTTGTAGTCGTCCTACAGAGAATGTCAAAGTGCACTTGACTTTAATACACTTTGTGTTTTATTAGAAAAGATATTTAATCTTTCAGCATCAGTTACAGGCCTGTAGACTATTCACCAAGTAAAACATTTTATTTAGAAAAGTATTTTATTTTATATTGTGCATTGTTGGAATGTCAGGAGTCCAACAGTTTCCAACTTGATTCAGTGTTAAGTAAATATTTAAAAGTAAATAAATGAATTATTTTTTGAAGCTTGACTATTAATTCACGCAATTGCAATGCCTTGTCTTCAGTGAGGTAAGTCCAAGACCCAGCTGTAACAGCAGTGGTACTAAAAGATTGGCGAAATAAATTCTGTTGACCAATTTGTTTAGGTTTTCGGCTAAATGTTTCTCGTTTTTAATTTTCCCCTTTTTGCATTTTCCATTCAAATCAATGTCAGTACTGAGGCATCACTGGTCATTATCAGGAAGAGTTCATTCACACTGGGTTCTCTATAAAATTCAGACTGTCCCAGCAAGTAGCCCTATAGCCCTCTAGTACATTCTGCAGTGATCTATATGTTATCAGAGTGGGTTCTATGAGGTTCTGACTAGAAGGTCAGAGGGGGCGGGTGTTCAGTGACATGTAGACTCCATATAATCCCCCTCTCCCCTCCATATAGTCCTCTGTCTTTATGATGCTGTGTGTGTGTGTGTGCGCGCACAAGACACACTATTCTCTGTTCAGGGCGTCTGTGTGACTGTGATGGAGCAGTCAGAGCCTCTTGTAGGGGGTGGGGGCAAAGTTAGGGTGTGTGTCTCCTCATGATCTTGTGATCAGAGCAGATGACTGGAGAAGTCGACCACAGTGTAGTACTGTGTAAGAAAAAGCAGGAGAAAGAGGGAGAGAGACAGAAAGAGAAATGCTCAAGTTCAGCATCCATCAAACAAGGTGTGTGGATTAATGTGAGATTGTGTGTGTTGGTGTAAGAACAGTGTGTGTGTTAAGGTTGAGTGTGTTGAGGATGTTGGGGTGTGTTAAGGTGGAGCGTGTTGAAGATGGTGGAGCATGTTGAGGATGGTGGAGTGAGTGTTGAGGATGGTGGAGTGTGTTGACTATGGTGGAGTGCATGTTGAGGAGGGTGGAGTGCGTGTTGAGGATGGTAGAGTGCGTGTTGAGGATGGTGTAGTGTGTTGAGGATGGTGGCATGCGTGTTGAAGATGCCGGAGTGAGTGTTGAGGATGGTGGAATGTGTTGACTATGGTGGAGTGCATGTTGAGGAGGGTGGAGTGCGTGTTGAAGATGCCGGAGTGAGTGTTGAGGATGGTGGAGTGTGTTGACTATGGTGGAGTGTGTTGACTATGGTGGAGTGCATGTTGAGGAGGGTGGAGTGTGTTGAGAAAGGTGGAGTGAGTTAAGATGGAGTGTGTTGAGGACGGTGGAGCGTGCTGAAGAAGGTGTAGTGAGTTCAGGTGGAGCTTGCTGAGGCTGGTGGAGCGTAGGGGTAGGAATCACAGAGTATCTCACAATATGATGTAATATGCGATACGTGGCCCACGTTAACGATAATATTGCGATACTGCGATTTTGCGATAATCGATATATCGCACAACAATTATGTAGCAATATAACCCCGAACCACAGGCGCGCGTTATTAACTTACATAAGTAACAGCGATGCTGTTGTTAACTTTCCCATATTTCTTTTGTGACCGCGGTCAGAAGCAGAAAAAACAGTACTTCAGCTTCTGGGCTTTTTTTCTGTTCCCCTTTGTCGCTTGGCAATTAGCGTTAGCATCACGCTAACAACATAGTCGAACACTACACAGTGTATTGCTCCCCATGAAACAAGCCTCTTGCTGCAGTTTTAACTGTGTCTATATTGTGCTACATACAACGTAATACAGTCTCTCAGCACGTGCAGATTTTCTCTATATTGTATAAAAGTATCTTCATGTTGAACTCACACATCATACTGCACATATAAGAACCGCTTAATATCCCTCAAGAACCTTACGATATTGACAGAAATTAGTAATTACATGTGTTACACTCATATAACCGTCTTCAGAAGTCAGAAGTTTGTTTTAAGCCGTTTCATACCTTTTAGGGAATAAAACATGGAGGTAGAAAGTGAAAACTCGGAGACGCGCACGCCAGTGAAACGGGGTTGGGTGTGTTGGGGGTGATTGTTTATTCACGTTGACTGCATTACCAGCACCATCAGTGTCGTCCACTAGCTATACTTTAGAGCAGGAGAGATACGGCTGTCTCAAAATAATCCAGGCTTCCAATGTTCTAAAATTCAAACACAGACTTTAGATTTAAAAGTGGCTGGGGCATCTCAGCTGTTCTCAGCTCCGAGCTTTTTTGCATCTAACTGTTGCAAAGTTTCATGAAAGTTTAGAGCATAAGACAAGCTGTGCAAACTTCTTCTTCAATGTTTAACCAAATCCCCTGCTCCCAGTCGAGCAGCGCCACACAGTGGAGAGAAGTAGCAACGGCAGTGAGTCAAATAAAAAAAAATATATTGCCGATGGCATAACGATTATCATATCGCTTGAGCAAGGACGGCGATGTATCGCTATCTCGATATTGTGGCCCACACCTAGTTGAGGATGGTGGAGCATTTCGAGAAAGGTGGATTGTGTTGAGGATTGTGAAGTGTGCCGAGGATGGTGGAGTTTTTTTAAAACGGTGGAGCGTGTTGAGGAAGGTGGAGCGTGTTGAGGACGGTGGAGCGTGTTGAGGACGGTGGAACGTGTTGAGGAAGGTGGAGCGTGTTGAGGAAGGTGGAGCGTGTTGAGGAAGGTGGAGCGTGTTGAGGAAGGTGGAGCGTGTTGAGGAAGGTGGATTGTGTTGAGGAAGGTGGAGCGTGATGAGGAAGGTGGATTGTGTTGAGGATTGTGAAGCGTGCTGAGGACGGTGGAGAGTTTTTTAAAAACGGTGGAGCGTGTTGAGGATGGTGGAGCGTGTTGAGGAAGGTGGAGCGCGTTAAGGAAGGTGGATTGTGTTGATTGTGAAGCGTGCTGAGGACTGTGGAGAGTGTTTTAAAAAATGGTGGAGTGTGTTGACACAGGTGAAGCGTGTTGAGGAAGGTAGAGTATGTTGATAATGGTGAAGCGTGTTGAGGACGGTGGAGTATGTTGATAATGGTGAAGCGTGTTGAGGAAGGTAGAGTATGTTGATAATGGTGAAGCGTGTTGTGGACGGTGGAGTATGTTGATAATGGTGAAGCGTGTTGAGGACGGTGGAGTATGTTGATAATGGTGTAGCGTGTTGAGGACGGTGGAGTATGTTGATAATGGTGAAGCGTGTTGAGGACGGTGGAGTATGTTGATAATGGTGAA
>JBBIGC010082936.1:0-10352 GCA_037576955.1 Lepidarchus adonis
GAGAGAGAGAGAGAGAGAGAGAGAGAGAGAGAGAGAGAGAGAGAGAGAGAGAGAGAGAGAGAGAGACTTTATATTTATATTTAGGCCTGCAGATTAATAACTCTGATGACATATTTTATAAAACTGTGTCCATTTCTATCATGCTGTTATTGAGAATGTAATGAATTGTAGGCCTGTGCTGGGGTGTAGGAACAGACTTTCTCTGTCTGAGAACACAATTTTAATGACTCCCTAGTGACAATATAGGATGTGTTGCTCACTAACTTTTACTGGGTTCAGGGATCGGTCCAGCTTTTCTTTCCATGATTCAATGTCAGCCTAGTCTACTACTACTACGCGATACACTTTTGAAGACACTTGGGATTTTACATAGGAACATTAAATAGCAATAGCAACATCAATGTTCAGTAATTTATCATTCCTTCTCCATTTCAACTTCAATTGAACAGTTAAGTCCATGTTTGTCCAAATGTGATACATCATACAAAAGGAAACCATTGAAATCATGAAGACACAGTCCAAACTGCAATGGCTGGTGGCTCATACCTCTGTTCAGAAGATATTTATTAAGTATCTTTGGTCAACAAATATGAAGAATGCTCAAAAGAGAATATGCACTACTACTTAATTCTTATGCCCACAAAATGCTTCAATTAAGACTGTTTTAGAAATATTCCACACTGTTGATTGCCCTTATCTATGAAACTAAAAAGATACATAGTTCATTGTGAGTGAAAACAGACCAGTGAATGACAGTCAGGGAGGCACAATCCCAGAGTAATCATTAGTACCATATGGTGGTAAATCTGTTTTCTAGCTAGGTTTGTGTCATTTTACTAACATTAAATTGTCCATTCATCCAACCTGATGGTTTCAACTGCTGCATTATAGACTCAAACAAAATATAGTCTTCATCCTACTCAGAGCTGCCCTACATTCCTAAAACACCTTTGTACTAGATTGCGCTAGTCAGCAGGGTGGTTTAAGTGCATTTTTCCTCAAAGGTCACCTGAGGGTGCAACAATTTAAATGGAGGCTTCATAGCATGATTTTGCACCCCAAAGAGCTAGGCCTGCAGTCTGGACTAATATTCTTTCTTTTTCTGTTTTCTTTTTTGTTTGTACTTTAACTGACTGCTAAAACAACCATGACAGCACTTTGTGCCCAGTTTACCACCATGTCAAGATAGGTCATGTCCAGTTCTTGCTTTGGTCACTGAAAAACAGACATTCTCATGATCACATTTAAGCGTTTCTGGAGAAAGCCAGAACAATCACATCCTGTGTTCAACATGGCCAGTCCGCCTGTTCCCATCCCCCGGAGCAACATGCACTAGCAGTCCAACAAGGAGTCATGGGGTAGATGTACTCTGTCTGGAAGGACATGATAACTACACCCAGCTTGTCCTCAGCCAGGACAGCACTAGCAGTTCAGGGGATTTCTGAACCTCATATGACATTGTTTGAATCTGTAATCTCTGACTAGAGAGTTCACCCAAGTATGTTTGACTATTTGAAGTTCAAATTTACCAATAGAAGTCCTTTTGCATTACACTGCACAAAATGAGAGATATGAAGCTTTTCACTCAGGTGTGTTATTTTATCAGACAGTTGTCTCTGATTAAACATATGGCCTTATATGGCTATGAGGTTTTTTAGAACAGTAAATATTGATCAATACAAAGTCATTAACTTTGAGGTTTTGCAAATAACTTAATTTTGACTCAGCATGCGGGCTAGCAGGGGTATAATCACTACTAGCACAAAGGTGCTTTGTAGAAAGCTTGTCTTCACATTCCATCTGCTCCACACCGTGTTTTTAAGGGAGTGTGTGTGTGCTTATCACTCACACACTCTTTCTTACTGTCTGAGAGCAGCTCTGTCTTTGGGGAGAGGGGGTGTGTGAACTCCTTGTGGTGTTATCTTCACCATGGGTAGCTTTTTTTGATAACACTATTCTGATAGCACCTTGAGACCTCTGTTAGTAGGCTGAGGGCCTTGAGGTAATTCCTTACTCTTGGTGAGTTGTAAAATTTTCCCTTAGATGTCATCATGTTCAAATGCCATCCAAGTGACTACCCATGACCACCCAACTGCTCACAATAACAATCAGGCAGAATTCACTGAACAAAACTCTGTTAAAGTAAACATTGAAGACGTTTTCATTGTATGTTGCTATTTTTCTTTAAAGTCTATTTAGGATATTCATATGAGTGAGCTGTTAGAGGGAAACTGTACACATAGAAGGAAATCAACAAACTGTGAACTGTAGCTTTTCACGACAGAAATAAGTATTTAATTTTTACAGAAATGTAACAACAGTAAACAAAATGTTTAACTCGTCCTCAAAACCCAATGGGGTTTCATATAGTATGTTTGCTCAATGTTAATACCGATGCGCACACACACACACACACACACACACACACACACACACACACACACACACACACACACACACACACACACACACAAATTGATTGTTTCAGTAATGTGTCCTGATAAACAATGCTGTCATTGTTTTCTAATAATGCACAAATATTATCCCTCCAATTGATTAGCAAAGTCTGACTGCTTGATTCCACTGCTAGTACCTAATTATGTTGTAGGGAAAATGCTGTTTTATTGTTAGTTATTGTGACTTTACTAATTGATTGATTATTTCTGATTGGCACTGTATAGTATCACCATCCTATGATAGACAATGCGGCCTAGAAATTAAATAATACTTTGTAACTGTAACAGAAAAAAAACTACTTTTCTATACATACAGTTAATGCACAAAAATAACAAACAACAACAAAAACATATTACTTTAATTTTTAATCTGAAGTTGTCCAGCAGACATGTGTCTGAACAAGAATAGATTATTTGTCCCCAGGGATGGATAGATTGTATCTTTTGAGAGATGGATAGGGCAACTCTGCCATTAGAAAGCTCCTCTGCAGATTGCATTAAAGCAAGACCTCAGCTCAGAGGTGGCTTCAGCTATTACACGAGTTTTCATCTGTAAAGTAAACATAAGCGCTGAAAGAACATTAACAAACACTCAATGTTATAGCTTTAGCATTGACTTTGTGTATGCAGTAGTGGGCAGTCTCTCTGACCCAAAGGGTAGAACATTGCCAAAAAGGGTTAATGCTGGCATGACGAATGTTGGAGCAGTGACCAAAGTCCACTATTACACAGCACAAGCTGTTGTTCGACCCCACAGTTTGGTGCAGTTTCCCATCTTCTGCTTTGTCAACGTGGAGAAATGAAGCAGCAGCTTGGTGGGAAAATTGAAACACATTTGCTTACTGGAACTTGCAGGATCCTAGTTGGTAGGATTTTACTTCATTATATGCATATCACACAGTTTCTATTATTTCTAATGCTGCTAAGTCATCAATCTTATGGGAGTCTCTCAGAGAGCATAAAGCACAAGTAAATTTCAGACGGCATAGTCATACCTTAATTGCTTTTTGTCTTCAGTGCTGAAAAGAAACAGATGGCCCAGGAGAGCGATCAAGGCTATCCTTTTCACGTGAACTCACAGGCAACTGAATCATTCAAATTCTTTGTTTTAACTCTTTCTTTGTTTAAATTCTATCACTCTGCCAACATCATTTCAGGGAATCAGTATCAGTGAGTATTGTTAGGCCAAAATGTGATTAGCATTCCATTCCAGTACTGGTCCCATCACACTACCCAGCTTGGCATGATGTTCTCCTCCAGCTTACAAGTGTCAATAAACACTCATGAATGACTCTGACACCCCACCCAAATAAAGTCATACTGGAGTCTTTGTGTTTCGGATTGTGGATCTTCAGCTCACAATTAGTCATGGGGAAGTGATACCGGTCATCTCTTTCTTCTGTAAGGCTCTTGCATAGTGAATCATTTACATTAGTCCTCTATGCCTTCTTCTGTTTCTGCTATCTTTCTCAAGCATCATGTTATAACCACATTCTTAGATACCAGCAGAAAGGAAAGAGAATGTAACTGAAGAAGAATCATAACCAGACCAAAAGCTAATATTATAAGTTTAACTAAAAGCTAATGTGCAAAACATAATGCCTGAAGCAAATCACATACACTCAATGTAAATAAATTGACATGACGTGCATTTAAGTGTTATATGTGCCCACATATTTGTATAAATAAATATAGAGTTAGTGGAAGTGAATCACAGTGTGCATCATATGTAAACTAACCTGACTGCATCCTGTTTCCTGGGCTCATGTGTGCTCAGGCCCCAGAACAGCAAGGAATTGAAGAATGCATTAGTCAGTGGATTTTACCACTGCCATTTTATCCAGGACTCTAGCCCAAGTTTCCTGACTAATCATCACCTTTAATCTAGTGCCCCACCACCAGTGGAGACAACTGAACTTAGACTGAGGTTTTCTGTAGAGGGTTAACGCTAGTCTTTATAAATGTTAAGCTTTATTCATTATGTCATCTTTCACCTGTAACTAGTCAACTTTATCCAGGGGAAAATGACACATCAGCTAATGCGGATGTGGGCTAATTTGTGTCATTCTTATACTGTATAATACTTCCAAGAAAGTTACTTTAGCCTTCCCCATTTATAGGCCATTTGCCTGACCATCATCATCTATTCTGCTAATTTTTTAGAGGACAATGCAGCTGAAAAGAATAATCAAACAGATGAAGAATATGACACAGTAAACATTTGCATTAAATCAGATGACTGCTACCATAAGACAACAGTTCTGGGTAAAAAAAAATTATTAGTGTCAAAACTAAATAAATATATAAATAAAATTAAAATGAGCAAATAATACATAATAATACTCTTAAGAAGCAGCACACTATTTAAACACAACAACCAACTGGAAATGAGTGCAACTTTAAATATGTTTGAAATGCAGCTGAGAGTCACAATGCTGTGGGTCAGAAAAAAATTCCCTTTGATGTCTAAAACGTTCACCAGCATATTTAAGAGTTAAATGCTGACCACAAGTGTGACTAAACAGCCAGTTCTGCAATGTTCTCTTTGCACCTTCTTCTGCTGAAATAATGAAAATGAAACTACCCAGACTTAGACTATAACATAGATTATGAAGTTGTTTAAAAATATTTCTACATACAGTGGCAATTCACTTCTCAGGCACTTACACACATGCAATTTCACATTAACTTTAATAAATTATATCCTGTAATATCATGAAGGTCAGTGAGGATCAAAATTAAAACAGTATAGCCACATAATTACATTTGGAGTGTCACCATCAGTGTAGCAGTTTTTATATTTAAATATCAAATCAGGATAATCAGGCAATAATATATAATTATATACAATAATATAAAATATGAATAAATGTACAAAAAAGCTTTTTATTCTCCAGGATTGCATTCCTTTATGGAGTGCTCTTGTATTGTATCCTAGAATATTCCTCAGTAGACTCATGGGATGCCATTTGTTGTTTTGTATTGCTGTAAGTGTTTTGTCAGGTCCTTAATGCGCAGGTCCTTCAGATTGACTAGGTGCTCCAGCCTGTTCACTTTTATCTGTAGTATCTGCAGGCAGAAAAATAGTGTTTAAGCTCTACTTTCAGGATTTTCAAATATTGGTCTACAAATCAGATGATGCCCATGGATTGGTTGTCCTGGAAAAATTTTGCATTCTGTCATATCATTAATGCATAAACACATATACAGGATATATATCAGTACTACTAGTGTTCACATACCATATATCTTCCAATAATAGCCCTGTTTATTTAAAAAGTTATTTGGAAGGCCCGGCATTTAAAAGAGACCAGCTTTTGTTGGAGACCGGCTATTATTCGCCTCAGAGATGGAATAGTGATGGGTATTATCGGCCACAAAATGTAGGCACCCCAACATGTTGTGCAACTTCTTCACCTGAATGTTCTTTTGCGTATGTTACCACACAGAGTTTGAATGCTAAATCAAATGACCGTTTCCTTCCCATCGCTCACATCACCCTGTGGGGTTATGATTGACATGGAGACAAAAGGGCAAAATGTACACAAAGATATTTTGTTTCGACTTTCTCCCTTCCTCAATAGCATCCGACAACAAAACATTTTTAATATGAAAAGGTACTTATAGCATGATTCACTGCAGGAGGGCAGTAGCCCAGGTAGCACTAAAGAGGATTAGCATACAGAAAATGCGTTGGGTCATTAGAGATCTGTGTTTACTACAGACCGGCTACTATTTGTCTATTTGTTGTGACATCTCTTCAAACCTGGTGTTCATTGGAAATAGGCATCAATAAGAGACGGGCCACTAATAGAAGATATATGGTAAATATATTATGTCGTTAGGAATTTTATAGTACATCCACAATAAACTACAAGTGTTAACTTGATCATCAGCACACAGGTCCCCACACTAGAGAAGATACACACCACATGGTATGCATGCAGAACAGAAAACATACTCAGGGACCACACTTATCCAGGACACAGGCTCTTAACTCTGCTGCCATCCGAGAAGCACTACACACACACACACACACCTCTGTTTAAGAACACATCTACTCTAAAGCCATCAGACTTTTAAACTCTCTGCGCCACCTGCCTACCTCACTACATCCACTCCCCTTGTACCTACTGCGCCCATCACTTAACACTAACCTTAGCACTACTCCACTGAACCGACACTCCTGGGTCTTGTGTAATAATACTCTCTACCTCTTCTGCTAGTTGAATACCCAATGTACAATACCGCTGATGCACAAATCTCTGGAATTCAACTTCATAAAATACATATGATGTGCAATTTTACTTTGCTGCTGTGCACACTCTGCTATTTATATTCAGCCAGCAGCTTACATTTGTCATCTCTTAGGAAGTATTGTACATCTGTTCAATATATTTATATATTTTTATGTTTGATATTTTTAGTTAAATTTTTGGCTATACATTTTCTTATCTAATGCCGTTTCACTTTTTACTTTGTGTTATTTAACCGCTCTTATCTGTTCCTAGTTAATGCTTAAATGTTTTTATTCTGTGCAACTATTGGCCTCCAAACAACATCTTACTCTACTTGTATAGTGACAATAAAGACTTCTATTCTATTCTATTCTATTCTATTCTATTCTATTCTATTCTATTCTATTCTATTCCTACAATCGAGAGATGTATGTAAATATGAAGTGTATACAGGGGGTAAGCTTAACACTCAGTGACCTCTTTCTTAATACCAGTGTTACTTCATGTTCAGGTCATGGTGACCTTGCATCATGTATTGTGTTAATTTTGTGCCCTGTGCAATGGTGGTTGTTTTGACATAAGTTAAAGCACTATGGAAGCAGAGGAGTTGAGATTTTACTCAGATAAATGGCTCAAACAAGTTAAACCATTTTGTAGCTCCACTAGCATGAAGTTCACACTTGGTTGCATGTATTGCTTTATTTACTTTTGCTTTTTGTTTGTCTTACTTTTTTAACCTCTTTTACTGTTCTCCTGTCTTTTGTCATTTGCCAGGCTGTCATCATAAATATATATTTTTTCCTTAATTGCTTGCTCAGTTAAACATGCTGTGGCAGTGATGCATGGTATATTTGAAGTTTTTCAAATTTTACATCACAACATATTGGCACAGGCATGCAATTGACAGCAAAGTAGACCTGTCGTTGGTGGCCATTAGGGTGACTGTATTTTAGGAGATGTTAGCACATGTAGTTAAGTGTTAGGATACGACATTTCTAAATTGTAGCTTAGCTGTTTTTAAGATATTAAAATGTGTCTGTTGCAATGGTTTTCAGTATCTGCTGCACCAGAACATTGCTTAGACTGAGATTGTAAGTTTTTGTGCAGCTTTGCAAATTTTTTAAAGTATTCTTATCTACAGAACATGTAGTAACACACCGCCCAGTTTAGATGTTACACTGATTCTGCTTACACCATTACAACAGCATCCGCAAGAGGAAATAGTTTCACAAAGGCAAAGTGACTTGAGACATTTAGCTTAATACTAGAACAGCGCTGGAATGATGAGTTTCCTCTTGCACCATTTGGCTTAACATCACTTATCACCTTTCAGTGTGTTCCTAGTACTGAGGTTGCTTAATCTTGTACATCTAAGCATTTAGACAGCACAGTTTAAAATCTTGTTCTATCAGGTATTTTTCAAAAACTCCTAAAAACTCACAAAGTTAAAAAGTGAAACACATTTAGACTACATTATGCACATGTACACTGATCAACTGTAACAGAATTCAGAAAGTATTTTGCACCACACCTCTACAGTCTCCTGCAAAGCTAAAACAGCTTGCTCCTTCTCCTCCAAAAGCACACGGAAGGCTGGGTCCACACTTTGGTCTGGTACTAAAAGAGGGCTTTAGAAAATAAAAAATAAATGTTAATATGTAATATACCACAAGACTACAACTCCCTAATAATACACTTCCCCAAAACATAGCAAGTTAATCACTAAAATATGCCTTCAAATTGATCATTTATTATGACTGTGGAGACAGCTGTTAACACTACTGGTGTTGAAATGGTTTGTGTTGTGTTAAGTGCAAAGGGATAAATTTATTACTCTTCAGACCATTCTGTTGTAGCCTGGAAGAGAATACACCTATTGCAATAGAATCTTAGCATAAAGCTAATTAGTCAGAATAACTCTGTACTTATTTCTTGTGACCTCCATAGCATAAGAGAACTGTCTTGATCAATATCATATATTCACTTGCTTACGTCTAGAAAATATGATGAGGACACATGTGAGCATAATACTTTTTAATTTTTCTCTACAGACCAGTGTCTATGGCTTTCACATAACTGAACTTGTAAATGTGCATTATTTTTTGTAATGTGGGGTTTATGAACTACAGCTTTACAATAGTAAGCAGTATAGGCTTAATAAACACACACGAAAAATAATACATGACTTGTGCATGATAGGATGCTAACTGCTTAAAAGTGTCATGCTCCAAACTGGTTTGGAAGCTCCTGTACTCATGTTTTCCACTAGTTTATTCTTTTTTCCCCTTTAATTTGGTTCAGCCTAGAGAATATACTTTATGCAATGATCACTTTCAACTTTGCACAATTGTATGTTGTGAAATATGTTAGAAAATACCTGGATTTCTGTGTCTTTTTCAGAAGGGCTACTGTCTTGTTAGGTGTCTCTGTGGTACTCTGTTGAGTGGTACTTGTTAGGTGTCTCTGTTGGTACTCTGCATATTCACAAAGATGATTTAGGAATAAAAATAGCATTGTAGTACAATGTATCATTTTAACATTTGTTCTGTAAAACATAAAATGATTATTTAGTAATAATAGAAAATGCATATCTAGCATTTTAAATTTTAACATGAATTGCATTACTGTGAAAGTCTTAACAAGTGCCTTCTCCAGTTTCTGCTTAGGTTGAGCACTGAAAAATACCCACAGCCTCTTGCTTCAGCCTCTTCTCTCTTCACTTGAGTGGTACACCCATGTGTGTGGTTTTAATGGCTCCTGGGAATCTTTTAGCAGGCAAACTTAATCTAACTAGATTCTATGTAAACCCATTAAACACAATGAGGTCAAAGGGACAAAGGAAATGCAACAAGGAGCTAGACTGCAGTCCACGGCACAGGCCTGGAGACTTTTATTTGGCACTTAAGAGAGCCTTTAATTTTTGACAGTGAAGGAAGGAAATAACAAACTGAGACTTAGTAATAGCTAGTAGTAATTACAGTGGTACCTACATTACAATTAATGTTAAAGTAATTGTAATGATCCTAAGAAGACTTTTTGTGCACAGTGGACAGTGATAAGGGCCATCTGGTAAAAAGAGCTGATATGTAGAGTTTTCTCCAACATGAAAAGAAGGAGCTGGTCTGGGCTGACCTCACTGAAGAGATGAGGCCACAGCTAAGACTAGATGATGAGGTGTGGGAAACTGAGGGCCGACATAGCTGACTCGTCTATGGAGGTGTTGGCATATTGCCACAATCTCCTAGTGTTTATTTGTACTTGACTCTAAAAAGCCTGATGTGCCTGTGAAGATAAAACTTAGTTATTTGATAATTAGCGTCACATTATTAGACCACCTATGATGAGAAGACCAATGTGTAAAATATGTAAAAAAAATAACTTTGGCTTTTTTAAGTTAGGTAGGTAGTAATTTACAATGGTCAGAAGACACAAAAGGCTCACAGCTTTCAAATTCTTAAAACAAACTGCTTATTGTTCACATTATCCAATATAATTTAATAAACAACATAAATAAAAACCTCTGGCACATATGTGTATATAATATACAGTACAGGCCAAAAGTTTGGACACACCTTCTCATCCAATGTGTTTTCTTTATTTTCATGACCATTTACATTGGTAGATTCTCACTGAAGCATCAAAACTATGAATGAACACA
>JBBIGC010082947.1:0-24801 GCA_037576955.1 Lepidarchus adonis
AAAATATATATTGTTTACCTTGCATAGCAGCATGAACATGTTTGGCTCAATGCAGTGCTGTACATTTATGACCAACAACAGCCAGAGCTGAAGTAAATAAACCGTTAGCCGCTAACTAGGAGACTCTGCTGGAGTTTTGCACTCGCGCGCGGTTGACAGAGCATGCACGGTGACGCTTGTTACAAACGATGACGCTTGATTGGCTGTACTGTATGTCAATCTACTGCCAAACGCCACAGTGGGGGTGGATGATTGGCTCCATCTGTACTGCAGTGTTTTCTGTGGCTCGTGGTTCACTTGTGTTTACTGTGTTGTCTCACATGTGCAGTAGTTTATGTTAAAAGGCAGGGCTCCGCGATCGACTAGCGATGCCTTCGCGATCGACCGGTAGCTCGCGATCGACGTATTGAGCACCCCTGCTCTAGAGCTTAAGGAACATCCCTTAGCTCTTCTCCTATTGGACAAGCTTGAGTTCAAGATATCTGATTAACTGAGAAATCCAGCTTTGTGGACTAGCACCAGGTCTCTGGCTAAATTACCTGAAAACTGGTTGTACGTTTAGCCTGAGACACTTAACCAGCTCACTAATGAAGACCAGAGCTTCAACAATACACACTACAGCTTTGGAATATGTTCAATAATACAGAATGAACCCAATGTTGTCATCTCTGGAATTCAGTGCGGTCCATATGAACACTGAACCTGTGTACAAACATGAAGAAATGCAGACGGTGTTATCAGCCACTCAGACCTTATTTGGCAAAGTGGTGAAATGTGACTGTAGTTAAACACTCATAAAATGACACAGCAAGAAATGACTACATTGTTTACATGGTTTTGCAGATTCTCATGATGCTGATGACCAGTGTGAATGATTCAGGTCTATATCCCTGTATTATTTTTATGCACTATTTTACTTAAATATTTAATTCTGCTCTTACTTTATTTTATTTTTTAATGTATTGTTTTACTACTCTGTTTGCTGCTCTTTCTGTCATAACATTGCAAATTTCCCAATTATGGGACAACAAAGAATATTTCTTATCATTTAATAATTTCTGTCAAGAAGCATCAGTGACCATTCACCATTGAACCTCATATTAATATTAGTTTCTCACAGTCGCATAGCAAATGAGAGCAACCATGTCCTGTAATGGCTCAAATGACTTTGCTGTACCGAAATAAAATGCTCTGCAGTTTTGAGGCCTATAGAGAACATGGTCTGATGCCACAATCAATGGCACCTCAGTGAGACAGAGTGGCAAAGCACAATCCAACATGGCTGCTTTTGGTACATAGATCTACAAAACCAAGAGCAAAATACATGATTAAACAAAATCTGCTTAATCTAAAGGCAGTTGGACTCCTTACAATTTACCAAAGAAAATTGTCTCCAGTTTGAATACACAAAGCGAAGCCTGGAAGCCATGACGCTTGGGCAAACTTCAGAGCAGAATATGATGTTGGAAATAAAGTGACAAGGACACCAATGGATATTCTAGTTTCTGTGAACAGGTTTGAACAAATATTTTTAGGCTGTAAGCTGACGAGGCTTTGTTCACAGCTAGCTTGCTGCATGAACATAAACAGTGACAGTTTTGACGACTTTTCCACTTGGACATGTTTGAATGCAGCAGTGTTGATGTTTGCAGTGAAGATGCGCATGACACAATGTGTACTTCAATGCCTTAAAACTATTGCTGATATGTATCTCTGTCTTGTGAGGGTCCCCATTTTCAATCTTTAAAACAGTAAATTATAATTAATGCTTAAACACTGTACATTTGTCCCATATTTGAATTGAAGTTTGGAGAAATTTTCCATACAAGGTTTAATATGAACCAGCTCAGATTTTGGTATTATTATCTTGACCAGAGGATGGGTTCCCCTACTGAGCTTTGGTTCCTCCCAAGGTTTCTTCCTCAGTTCAGGGAGTTTTTCTTGTCTCCGTCGACTTGGCTCATTAGGGGCTCGGACCCGGATCTTGTAAAGCTGCTTTGTGGCAACATCTGTTGTAAAAAGTGCTATAGAAATAAAGCTGAATTGAATAGAATATAATTAATAGCTGGGTGGAGGTAAAAACCCTAAGTGACTGTACTTTGTTACTACTCTTAAGTAAGATTAGTACTAAAGTATTACTAAAATGCATTAATGTATATTTCAAAGAAAAACTACACTTTACATTTAGATCAGATTTGTCAAAATCCCACCCTGGAGGGTCGGTGTCCTGCACAGTGACGATTTGCCTGCTCATATACACCTGGTTTAAATCACTTGTTCATTTCCAAGCTGAGTGAGTGTGTTCGAGGAGGAAACCACCAAATTGTGCTGGATTCACTTAAGACAAAAGTTCAACACCCGTGATTTAGATCAATGAAAGCCAAGGGGGCAATGATGGCCTAGTAGTTAGTACCTCGCCCCTACGCTTGGAAGGGGCACCACTGAGGAACCTTTGAGCAAGGTACCGTCCCCACTACATTGGTGCTGTTGATAGCAAACTGCTGCTCCATGTGTGATGGGTTAATTGCAGAGGTCACAGTTTGTTGTGCTGTAGTGTGTTGGGGTTTGTTTGTGGGTAATTGATCCTTTTCTGATATGTAATCCCAGCTGTGTTTAAGTCATTTTAACACAAAATACTGATCTGAGAACTAAAAATCTTATAAACCCTGAGAATTTGTGCATGTTTACACACCTGGTGTAACTTGGAAAAGTAAATGCATGGATGCAACAAAATAAGTAAGGACAACACAGAGATGACTGTTTAGAAACAAATATAGAAGATTGATTACTTTTTGGAGGCTGAGGTTTTAAACACCACAACCCAGGCTTGGTGTAGTCATGGATATAGAGCTCAGTTTTGGTTTTAAACCAATAACTAAAGCAGCATTCTGCCATGTCAAGAACATAGGTTAGAGATTTTGCATAAAAGCAGCATTAGAACAAAATATTCATGCCTTTATATACTGCAGGGTCAACTAACCTGGACCAAGCTGAATCAATTGGCACAAAGTCATTACTCTGCCCACTGCTGGCACCAGTTCCTCATAAAGATCAGATCTGATCCAACCACTGGCAGTTTTAAAAAGAGGCTAATGTCTTATTTTCCACAGGTTAAAGAGAGGCTCTAATGTGATCATGCACTTTGATTGGTCTTAACTGATTTTAAATCTTACTATTATTCCTGGTGATTATTTTTTTACATTGTTTGTTTTAATCAGTGTAAAGTGCGGTGTGAGATAATGAGCTATATAAATAAAGGTGGCTTGTCTGGCGTTTATAGGTATCAAGTCTTTGATCATTCCACCATGTTACAGCCCAGAAAACAAACAATAAAATGTTAAACATTGGTTGGAGCAGTTGTGAGCACGTGCTGGCTAATGCAGAGTGTATAATCCACACCATAACAAAGCTGCACTGGAATAAAGTGCCTTTGGTGTTGGTACAGTCGGTTCTTCTAGGAGAAACCTTAACTTGGAGACCTCATTTCACTGATATACTTCAGATCACACACTCTGTCCAGTACGACTTTAAGGAAGTAATATGTACAACGCACATTTCTCTGGTTAACTTGAGCACGTGGGTAACTGAGGAACAAATCAAAGTAAAATCCAAGTGGAAAAAAACACCGTGTTTATTTTAGACACCAAACTGCCTGAGAAAAAATCCAGGACTGCTAAAAAACAAACTTCGTTACGAAGCATACAGACAGTGTACAGGGTGAGAGCAGAGAAATGAGCGGATCCCCGCAGGAATCCTGAGCACCAGTGTCTGTTGAGTCTTGATGTCTCCGCCATTCAACCGCTGGGCTTCTGCTCCAAAACGCCCGAGCCGCCCATGTACTCGGGCAACGAAACTAGTTGAAGAAAACGTCCTCGTGTGATGTGAAAAGACACTCTGAAGTCCATATAAAAGTCTACACACAATGAAATGGAGATATCATATTCGTAATGTGGTGCAGGCAGTAAATAAACAAACATGGCCAAGTCCAAGTTGACCGTCTATCTCCATCACGAGGCAGCGAGCGAGCCTCCGTGCTTTTGTGCTAAACCTCTGGGTTGCTACACAAACAAGGTGCCCCAGAAGTTTGGTAGAGAATCCTGCTAGACAGTAACACGGTTACAAAAATGCAAATAACCAGAGTTAAAGACAAACAGCCTCCACATTTCATTCTGACAGGACACGCGCTAGCTAAAGCTAACGGCTGACTTTTCAATCACATTTCAAACAAAAACAACGTCGGCTAGCCCACCAACAGTCCAAACATGTTCCATTTTCTACCCGACACCGAAAAAACATTGGGTTTTTTTTAGTAATGTTCGTTTTTTAATAAACATCATCGTATTAATATCACCGTGTTTGCGGATTAATTAGCCAGCTAGAGCCGTTTTCACCCCCGCATGTGTAAACGACTCGCCCGCTTCACCCAGACTGGCTCACACGACGGCCAGCGTTTTACAGCAAATCTCAGTCAATGTGTTTGGCGAGGTCGTGCTCCGACTCCGATGAAAACTGGAGTCGTCTGACCGCTTCCTTGATCAGATTTCCAGACAGTATCAGTTCCTGGAGGAGCTGGTGGGGGTCGTCCTCGTTACTCGTAACGTCGAGTCCTTTTCGGTTCCACGTTTTAAAATGATCCCACTCCTGGTCACTAGAGTCCGGTATGTTGTACGGACTCGCTCGACTCCGTACATTTCGGCTACGAAGACGGATGCAGCAGCCGCTCCGCCTCGGATTGGCCGTCGTGCCGCTGCTCTGCTTGGCGGCGCCGCCGCTGTTGGCGAGACCGTGCAGACACGACATCGTCTGACCGCCGCTATTGTTATGGAGCTGCAGCGCCTCGCCGATCTTCGTTACGAGAGCGTCCACTTCCTTGGAATCCACGGTGACGGATTGCTCCAAGAAAATATAATTCTCTTTACGACAAGGCATCTCTTTAGCGTTTATCTCCTTCTGGGGGCTATTGTTATTTTTCGATTTAAATGAATGGGAACGCTACGCCGGCGTCCACGTTCACCACGCTGCCCGACAGAAAGCAGCTTCGCTCGTTGGTTTGTAAACAATGGGTGACGCGCGCGCCGGAACGTACCATCTCGCTGGGGGAAACGAGAAGCCATTTTATGATTTCAGAACAAAATAAGCATCGCCTAACGTGGCAGTCATTTTTAAAATCAATCTGTTTCATTAGTTTTACTACAATTTAAACGCGAAATTCAACACACGGTGTTTCTGCGTTGTTTTCTGTAAGTTTTTAATAAATGTTCACCCCCACAGTTTACCTCAGTGACACGCCCCACGTCTTCAAACCTCCAGCGTTACATAAGAGTGACTGCAGAACTATAGGAAGGCCACATGTTGGGAAGGGATAAGGTTTCAAGGCTGTTCAAGCTGATCCAGTGGTTTAGAAAAAGCATGTAGATCATTTATCTTCAAGACGAACTCCAAGAAAACAGGAAGTCACCTTATTATCTGAAGGGTGGCTACAGTGCACATTTTCTTTGTGAAACCCAAAGTATGAATGATGTGGCCTTCAAAACTTCAGAAGATAACTTTTATTTAAATTTTATTTGTCTCATATACAGTATGATGTGTACTGAAATGCTTTTTGCGACCACCCGTGACCTCAAGATACATAAACACACTGCTGCAAGTATTGTAATTGTGCTAAACTTCATTTTTCTTGGTCCCAGTGTATTTCGTTTTGGTATTGTTACCATCTGCTATTCACTACCACTTTTACCACTTCCTCCAGCTTAGAAGAAAAGGGCATGGTTCTCAGAGGCGTTAGTGGAACTCCGATACTATCAGAACTTACTTTCTGTTTGACTCCATTTCCTCTGGCTTTCTGCTGTAGTAGACTACAGGTTTTGCAGTAACAGTTTTATCGATTGGTGATATTAAACAGGTCATTTGAAACATGACACTCAGAGAGACTGAAGTACTGAGCCTTTCACAACATATGAGGTGCTTTATTAATATTTAAGACCTATATGTTTATACAATGTTTCATTTTGTGCCATTCTGCCCCAGTACTTGCACATGCATTCCAAATGATGCCATACATGACACTTCTGACTGATAATATTACTGATAATATTACTGTTTTGTGAACAGAGAAAGTACATACATGTGTATCTTGCTGAGAAAGTTTGGTCTGGCATCAGTCTGTACAAAGGAAAACACAATGTGCACACAGGGTGGAAGAGGAAGTGAAGCCTACTGGGTAATACACACAAAGCAACTAGACTGCTATAATGCAACTAACACATAATATAAAACCTGAATATTCTAGATGTTCCTGTTTTTCTGGCCTTGCCACTAGCGATACATGAGAAAGTGTTGTAAAGACGAGATAATGGATGAACTGATTCTTTCTTTTTGTTTACACAATAGTACGTCATTGCAAATAGCCAGTGGGAGAGCTGTGAAGAGTACAGGCTCAGACATTAAGGGCAGTGTCAAAGGAGCAGCCAAGCAACTGCTGGTGTGCTGTTGCTCCACGTCTTAGTCATCAGCATGCCCGTGGGGGTTCTGCTTCTAAGCACTATCCTTCTTGAAAAACAATTGCTCTCTGTTATTCCAGCCATCCTCTCTCATTTAGCTGTGCTCACTCACTGCCGGTGTACAGACTCATTGGGTTTGTGGTCTGTCATACTAAGATTAGATCTCAAATTGGCTTCCTATACAAATATCTCCATGAGTTCAGCTGCCTTTGTTTAATGTTTACCTCCAAAAAGGCGGTTTCAGTGACTGTAAATTGTAGCAAACGTATCATCATTGTGTTAAATAGCAAGGTAAGATTATTGTGGCACATATTAAGCACAAAGCGTCACTCATGAAGTCATGATTCATGTGGTAGTAGTTTTGATGAAGTGTCAGGTCCTTTAACACATTTCAAGCTGTATTTAAAGCTGTAGCTCTTACAGTGACTTACTTAAAGGATTTTGCACACTGTGGGATATAAAAGTTCATATAAAGCAAAAAATCACCAATCTGCCAACAAAATCTGTATCCAACAATAATCTGTACATTAATATGTTTTAAATCAGTGTAACTTGAATACATTTTTCACTCTTCTTTTGCCCATCCCAACTTTTTTGAGTGCATTAAGTAAGTATATCAACCACCAAACCATTTAGCATTTTGTTTTTGCTTGTTTATTTGCTTGTTTATAAGGACATTATATAGTTTTAAGATATTTGGGGTGATTTAAAGGGGATGAATATTATTTAAGTGGGTATTTTTGTGAATAGTTTGTGAATATTTCTGTTCATTAGTGGTTATGGCTGCACAGTGGAATGCTCTGGATGATTAATTTTTGCACAATGCTGCTCGATCAGCTCATAACACCCGTTGCTTTGTGTAAACGGCCAGATGTTATGGTTCTAACTGAGATAAACTGAGCAGACACACCACTAAGGTCTAGTCGGCACAGACCTAATCTTTTGTACATATTATATAATGTCACCATAAAGCAGACTTGCAGCGGAACTGCATGTTCTTTCAGAGCAATCGCAAAATGTGCCGATCGCCACTTCTGCTCTGCAGTGTGCTGATGATCTGATAACAGGGCAGAAGTCAAAATGAAAGTCTCAGGAATGTGAAAGGGGGTTATTATTTGACATATGTTCTGTGTCTGTCACTTTATCAACCCTCCATGTATGTCGTTATAGGGTGGAGCAGATGGCTAGATACAAGGAGAACTTTAGTTCGATAAAACTTTAGTTCGATAAAACAACAGGAAGACATTAACTGGCTTCTTTCAGACTAAAGCTCTACATTCTCATGAGAGTTTTTAAATTTAAAGGCTTCCAGGCGGTGCGTTGTGCCAAAGCTTTCTCTGTGATTTAGAGGAAACACAAACCGAATCCCTGCCAAGTTACCTAGGAAATAATCCATAAGCACCCAAACAGCTTAAACAATGGGAGGCCTGTCACTTCTTGAAGGCTGGATTTCTGGCCTTTGCTTTTAAATGCATGTAGCCATGAGAAAGAAACACACTTCTCTTTACTGTTCCCTGTCACCGTGCCAGGTGTATGCTATTTCAGAGCATAACAAGTCATTATGAGTAATGCGCTACATATGTCTGGCTAGGCAGCAGTGGTGGAAAGAATTCTGAGGAATTGTATTCTAGCAGAACTACTGGTATTACAGAAAGCAGTACACTTGAGGAACTTCTGCTGTAAAAGCAAAGAAACAGTCTCTGGACTCACTTATTGTAAAAAGACAATTGTCTAGCAGTGAACTGATTTTGCCTTTTGGGTGTCAAAAGTAAAAAAACTAGTTACAGAAAACAAACAAACAAGCTGTACATTTAATAAACTGCAAGAATAGCTCCTGTATTGCTCATATGAATGGAACTTTCATACGGCTACACTGCTTAATTATTAAGCCCCTAAGATCAACTGAAAAGGCAGTTAAACAGATTGCTGGATGAAATCTGAAGCTTGCCTTGTGCACTTTCTATGGGACATGAGCCAAGACAATTCTGTTTGCTTTGACTCTAAATGGTCCAAGTGGACGTCGGGGCACTGATGAATCAATAAGGCATGAACTGTAAATCCAGTCTCAGTAACAAACAGGATCAATTCTTTATCATCGTCTAAACAGCAGTATTGCTCCTGCCTATTAGCTGCTTCTGGCATTGACCACCACTTCTGTAGGCCATCATTGTTGGGACTATTTTGAAAGAATGTGTTGCGTGGGCAATGGGGGAGGGGAGTGTGTGCGTGTGTGTTAGCACACTCATACTGATACAGTCCTCAAAAGAAAGACAGAAGTTTGCTCCCTTCTGACAACAGAGTGCTACTATAGCTGCACAGCGTCGTCTCCCCCACACAGGTGCTGTACCTCTGCTCAGAAACGTCAGGGTCTCTTAGTCTGAATGGAAGTGAACTGGATTAGGATCGGCCCAAAACATTCGCCCAAACTTGACGCGTTCATTATACTTGTATAAATTAGACGGGAAGTGTTGGGGTCTTATTCTGTTCAGTTATTGATTTATTGATTGACTCATTCATTCATTCATTCATTCATTCATTCATTCATTTCAGCTAATCAAATTTTCTGGATAACCAAATTGTCAGAGTAGTTTGATGCGAAAGGCTTCATTCTAGATAGATATACTACCAGAATTGTTAGCAGCAGTAGAACCAAACATCAGAACAAATGCCTCTTAAAGCTATAAATCTATTTAACAAAAGTCAAGAAAAGTAATATTTTTCCTCGTGTCTGAGACACTGCTTTACAACAATGTAAGGATATAATTTTGGGTAACTCCACTGCCCTATCAGCAGGATAGTGTCTGATACTTCATTCATGCAAACTTTACTAAACCAATACTGTCCTTGGGCAAGACTCCTAATGCTAGATCAACCTACATCATGACTAAACTCTAAGTTGCACTGATTTTAATTTAGCGTGTGATGGTGCAGACGGCACTGGCTGTGAGTGAATTTTGTTTTCTCAATTTTTCTCTTCTTTTTGTGCTGAGGCAAACGAGGCAGCTAAAGGATTACACTAGAAGGCAATGTGCTAAAATAATTATTTTTTACTATTTACTATTTTTGTTTTCGCATTTACATGCCAGCAACTAGTATTCAAACACGATTGTTTTATATTTGTATAGTTGTGACTCCTGGTTCCTATTGCCACCACTGTAAAGAAATCCGAAATGAAGATTTACAGCAAACCACTCTGAATGACTGTAGTATCTAACAGTGAAGTTTCATTTCCTCTGTGTTATTCTCCACCATATTTCCTTGTTGTTGACAAAGTGTTGTTTATATGTCTCCTGATGCAGTTACTTTTTAGAAATAGATATGACACTATGAAGTGTGGATATATTTAGCTGGGGGTTCATGAGCAGCATAATCTTGCCAGTGGCTCTGAGCGTGCGCTTGACAAAACAATCTCACACTTAAATCTCCTGAGTAAACAGCCTTTTATCAGAGAAAGGTTGAATAGAGCTTGAATGCAGTAGATCACACATAGCGAGAGGGGGAGGTGCAAAGAGTGGAAGGTTTTTGAGTTTTGAGAAGACATTTGTTCCAGTCAGTTATGATTTCTTAGAAACGAGGCCCCTCCCTCTCCATGCTGTGCTTGTGTTGTGGATGGCGGGAACACGTGTTCAGCAGGGTGGACCGACTGCCCTCAGACCAGCGCCTCTGTTTACCATAGATACACCCCCCTCTCTCCCTCTCCCTTGCTGGTGTGGCTCCAGCTCCAGCCCTGGACGCTGAAAGTACAGCTGCTTTAGGAAATGCTGCAGTCAGCAGGCCAGGCCTCGCCTGCTTTTACCACGAGCTCCACGTCTCCCACTATTCCCGCTCTGCCTTGCACATATCTGGCCCCCAGCCAAACACAAAACACTATACAAGGTGGGTTTAAATCAACAGTGGCCCACCGAATGTGAGTGTGCACACTGTTGACATATGAGGATACAAACTATTTCTGGAAGCACTTGTTGTGCTCACGGACCGGGCCATGCAAACAGCTGGCAGCTTTTACAGGGTGGGTCACCATTTAAGGCAAGAGGGAGGAGGATTTGGACAGTGGTTACAGTAATCAAGTACTAAAGTGTAGAACCATATGGTTTATGTGCTTGGCATGAAACGTACGCTACCAACTGCATAGGTCTGACCTGTTTGTCTAATCATATCTGGGTAAATTCCCTAAAGTAATGTCGATACCTTTATTGCATAAATGTTGGTTGGGAGAAGGTTCTGGTAATATTCTTTTAAAAACACCAGTAAACAAAAGCAGAGGTGAGATTATTATTGGCACTTGCACACTGTGAACATTGAACCTGTCCTCTGCATTTAACCCATATACGTATATACACCAAGCGCAGATGAAGTGGCCTGATGTTTAGCTAGGGGGGTAGTTGCCTTGCCCAAGGGTACTTGTGGATGTGGGAGGGGGAAAGCGCTGTTTACTCACTCAACCATTTTCTCACCCTATCCTGGGAATTGCACCAGCGACACTCCAGTTGCAAGACGTCTTCTCCAACCATCTGCAATCTTTATCAATCCTCAATGGGAAACACATAGATCATTAGGGTCTTTTGCTCTGGAGACATACAAGCTGATCAGACATCAGCTAGCGGTGGAAAGTCTTTGTTTCACTATGGCACTGGTTCTCCTTCACCTTTTTAAAGCAGGTGTAAACTCCTAAAGACGTGGTTTCCTTCAATAATGACATCACAATGTGAGCACAGGTTACACATGAAATATTTATAAAAAACTTTTCATATTTAGAATTATGCCTCTGATAAATGTGGGAAAGAGCTTAATTTATGAATACATGAATCTTGTCTTTATCAAGGCACATTTCTGTCGTTCTAAGTGACCTCATTATTATCTAGGAGGAAGTGCTGCAATATCAAAATAGATAGTAATTTTTATTGGGCGGGGGTAATCCTACAGTACCACACTCATCTACAGAACATGGTATGTATGTGTGTATATATACAGTGACAAGGCAAATTATGTGAACCTTTCTGCATTAATTGATCATAAAATGTGATCTGATCATCAATGGTATTGAAGAATAGAATATGCTTAAAATAATAATAATAATGACTTAATTGAAAGCCATAAACAACTTATAGTGCCAGTAGAAAAGGTATGTGAACCCTATAACATATAAAACCTAATTGGAGCTTCTTAAGAAAATGGGTTTGGAGGTGTGGACCAGAGATACTTTGATTGATAAACACCACTCAAACAAATGGGTTTTCTCCACACAAGAGGAATATGCTTATGTGAGCCATGCCTTTCAGAGGATCTAATGTTTTGACACTGATCAAATGTTTTGAAAAACATCACATTGGTCCTGCTTTGCTTGCAATTATTGAGGAGAAATTTCCAAGTGTATAAAAAACCCTTCAGGATATTGTTGGGTTGGGTAGATGCAACAGGATAATGACCCAACACAGCAGAGCAAGTCCACAACTGAATGGCTTCAGAAAAACAAAATCCACATCTTGGAGCGTCCAAGACAGAGCGCAGACTTCAACTGTTATGAAATGAGTGAAGGGAACCATACACATGAGGCTTCCAAAGAATATGATGAAGCTAAAGCAGTTCTGCCGGAGGAATGGGCTCAGATTCCTCTTGACCGATGTGCAGGTCTGATCCACAGCTACAGGAAGTGCCTGGTTGAGGTTATTACTGCCAAGAAGAGGTCAACCAGTTATTAATTCCAATGTTTCACATACTTCTTCCTCTAGCAATATGAGTTGCTTGTGGTTGTTTTCAATAAAGACATAAAAAGATCAGATTTGGATTTATTTTAAGTATTTTAAACATACTTGAACTGATGTAATCTAGGAACACAAAGTTTTATGGAAGTACTGCACACAGCACAAAAGCAAAGTTTTTCTTTAATTCAGTTTAATTCAAGTTCTCAAAGATGTTCTAAACTCCAGTCGTTTCACCTTAACTGTTTTGAAAGTGAACCTTTCTCTGATTATCATGTGCTCCAAACATGTTTTTATGGTACCCTAATGAAGACTCTTTTTAGTTTAGAGTTTAACCAAGAGCCCAGTTATAGAATACTGTTGTTGGCACATGTTGTACCTTGTTTTGGAAAGGGCCCCAATCCAGTTCAAGGAACAGAAAACAGGAAAAGTAACAATTTTGCTGTAAACAAAAGCAAAACTGAAAATGCAATAATCCTTAACTTTTCCGGGACAGAAATGTAATCATTAACAATGTTACCAGTTAATAACATAAGTGTTCTGTTAGAATGCAGACAGGTACACATGGCAGGGTGGCTAATGATGGGTCAAAACCCTACCCAGTATAAAGGGGGGAAATGTAAAACTGTGAATCTTAATATTTCTATATAAAATTAATTTATTTATCACTGTTTTGAATTGATTCAAAACTATCTGAGAATACTCAGATAATAAGAAATTGCTTGATTTGTAATACAGAACCACATCTTCATACACTAGGAGAAATAAAATAAAATAAAATAACTAGAATATACAACTTCTATATTCCAAAATGCAATAAAACCAAAATCTGTGGCATGTTAATTCATGTAGATTTATAGCGAACTTACAAAAGCACAAAAAGAGGATTTTCAATAGTTTTACTGACCAACGTCATTGTACTGTATTTTATAAAAATACACAGACTTTGATGGCTACAACACACTCAAAAGTTGGGACAGAGGCTTATTTACCATTGTTAGGCAGCAGTAGTAGTAGCTTTAGCCGCAGTAGCAGTAGCTTTAGCAGCAGTAGCAGCAGTAGCTTTAGTAGCAATAGCTTTAGTAGCAGTAGCAGCAGTAGCGTTAGCAGCAGTAGCGTTAGCAGCAGTAGCAGTAGCTTTAGTAGCAGTAGCATTAGCAGCAGTAGCTTTAGCAGCAGTAGCAGTAGCTTTAGCAGCAGTATAAGCAGTAGCAGCAGTAGCAGCATTAACGGCAGTAGCTTTAGCAGCAGTAGCAGCAGCCGGCCTATAGAATTAGCACAACTGCATTCGAGGCTACAGCGATATCATGGATGGAGTAATGCATACACTGGACATGTTGCAAGTTGTGGCGAGGGCGAGAGACGAGGCTGTCAGCTTAACAAAGTAAAAACATGGAAGGAAATCTGTTCTGGAGCCTTTCATGGAGAGAGGAGAGGTTGGTGAGCTAATGGGGAAGCGAATTAACAGGGTTTGATTTTATATGAGATAACCAATGCTATTCACTTCACTTGTCAGTGGTTATAATGCTGTGTCTGATTAGAGTAAATATGTGATTAGCTCCGTTTTCTAATTACTATGGTGGTCATGAAAGGCTAACTCTTAAGAGATCATGCTTCTGGGCTCCGATGCTGAATTGTTGTGTCAAAGTTGTTTTGCTTACAGAGGTAACTGCCCTTTTCTTTATGGTCCTCAACCAGTATCTTATGTTATGATTTTACATATTTATATCCTAATAACTCCAGTAATAGGAGATGGAATGGCCCCTCTGGCTTGAGTATTTTATCCATCAACTCTGGCTCCTCCTGCTTAAATGCTCTCTTCCCCAGTGCCAATGGCTATACTTGAACGCTTATGAGCCATAAATGAAACTAGCCTTGTCATGAAGCAATGAAGAAAGAGCGAGAGAATGTGCTCCTACAGCAGTCAGAAAGGCCTTCATACTATGCTATAGCTTGTTGCAGGTGCAGAGCTTCCTTTGCGGTCCTAACCCTTGAGAAATGTACAGTATGCATGGCACTCCCACAAAAATGGAGGTTCTGGTTCAGATCAGTAACAGGACAATTCTCTCCACCCACCCCCACCTCCTCACACGTACACATGCGTCCACATGTACACTTACATGGATCACACAGCTGCTCTTCCCATGACAAGAGTATATGTGTGCAAATGTTTGTTCGAATTATGTTTTTTTAAGTGAAAACGTGAGAATGCAACTCTGCACAGTCAATGAATTTATCATATTACAAAACCTTTGCCTAAAATGCCAATATCTCCATAGAGATAATAGAAACACTTTGATACAATGTAAAGTGGTCAGTACAGCTTGTATAACAGTCCACACAGTGTAAATTTGCAGTTTCCTCAAAATAACTCAGACATTACAGGGGGTCCTTCAGTTACGTCAGGTTCGGTTCCTCTGAGTGTGAAGTTATTAGAATTTTGATGCAAGTCAAAACTCATGCATGTAATGATGCTGTAGTGGTTTTATTAAACAGCATTGTCTTTTATTAACAGCCGCCAACACGCATGAACGTCTCATATTACAGTAAAGCATTTAGCAAACATTGCTCCAGATAGAAATGCTCTTTTTAATGCTTCAACATGCACAAAATACTGACACTTTGGATCCAGTTTGGACATTTTTACTTAGAGGTGTATTCACTTTTGTTGTCAGCGGTTTAGACATTAATGTGTGTTGAGTTATTTTGAGGGGACAGCAAATCTACACTGTTATACAAGCTGTACACTGACTACTTTACATTGTATCAAAGTTTCATATCTTAAGTGTTACCCCATGAAAAGATATTTAAAAAATGTGAGGGGTGTACTCACTTTTGTGAGATACTGTACATAGTAAAAACTAAATCTGACTTTGCTTAACAGAAATGGTTGGTAATTATGTAATCTACGAACACTGTGGTAGTATGCGGTATAGGTGTGTGTGTAGACAAAAATTACAGACACACGCACATGCATTTACACTACTACTGTGAGCCTGTCACATTCATAGATTACATAATTTCTAAGAAATTCTAGAAGGCCATAGTAAGCACATGTGGAGGCCCCTGCAGGCACTTTAGTACAGCATGTCACTCTTGCACTATCCACATGAGGCCTCATGCTTTGAGTGTGGTTTTTTTGAAGCCCAGCCCCCACGCCTGTGTGTAAGAGGAGCCCTGAGGTTAGAGGGTGCTTGAAGCATGGTTGCTTTGAGTGCACACTGTTGGGCCACTCCCTGATCTAACAGCCCAGTCTCTGGGTTGCCTTTGCACCTACATGAACTCTGTTTAGCTCCACCCTATCACACTCGGATACCCTTCGGCATAGCCTAGTGTCAGGAATGCAGGGTTGCACCATTCACACGTGTCTTCCTGCTTTATGTTGTTTTCCCCAAACTGTAGATCTGTTTGCTCTTGTAGAAGGACAGGCTCTCATTAAGACATGCTGGATCATAGTTGAAAAGTAAACTGAAGAGGAATATTGAATATGATTGTTTTTGAATAAGATTTGCCTTTTTCATCATCATCACCCTTATTGTTATTATTATTGTCGTTATTTTGTATCTAGCATTTTGCATTGTTCACAATTTTCTGTCTGATTTAGTTAGGTCCTATAATATTTGGTAGCCAGGACTTAAATCACAGGATACTACCAACATGGGTGAAGGCCAGCATGCACTTCCTCCAAGTCACATGAAGCGCCAGCATGTCTTTCCCAACTGCCACTAATGTAACGTCACCGGACAGTTCAATATAGCTTACGGTGGAAACTAACTGCCAATTCTGTTACATCAGCTAAGAGATACTCATGCTGGCTAGCATCATGCTTAGTGACGGGGCAGAGGAGGCCTATCACACCCACTCTGAGAGAGCAGGGCCTGGTGTTGGATTAGTGATCCTTACCTTTTTAATCAAGTGTTTGAAAGAGGAAGATTAATAGAAGGTTGAATTGTTTATGGCCATAAACATTTGTGTGGCATGAGAAACACAGAACCTCTTTCCATTTTGGAATCGGTGGTAATTTTCCAGATTTTTACCAGTTTTTTATTTTAATTTTTTTACCAAACAAGCAAGGGAACAAGGACTCAAGGCTAGAAAGAACTTTCATAATTTGGATACCTAATAAAAAGCACTGCAACATCCAGCAGGGGTCAGGACAACAGAGATCAGACAAAAGCATGACTATACACAATGACCAATACACAGAACAATGACGCACACCTGACAGGGGAAGGTACAGGAGGGTGGGGCTGAGATGTAAACATAAACACCTGTTCTGAGAACAGAAGCACATGGCAGAGGATAAAAATAATAAACCTTACATAAACAAAGTGGTTTTAAAGTGGTTAGTGAAAAGAACCTTACTGAGTCAGAGATCCTCACAGTGGTGGTGATGGGAACCAGACATCTTTAAGTATTTAATGTTTCTAAAAGCAGCCATTAAGATGCATAGTACATTAAATATTTATCAATATGCCATCTAATCCCTGAAATATGGTTTTATGAGAAATCACATTTCTGAGATTTGATCTAATTAAAAACATATCTGTGGGGGAAACATACAGTATATGCAGTGCAATGTAAGTCAAAAGAGTTCTAAATGACATCCTGTATAGTGGTGCTCGAGTCCAGTCCCATTATGCAGCAGTTTGGTGATTTTCCTTCTCAAACAGACCTGGTTCAAGTCGCCTGCTATTTGCCTGGTTTAGTGAAAGTGTCTGAGGTACCAGATTTGAGCACCTGTGATCTAGAGAGAAAGTAGCGTAATACTAGTGAAATATTTAATACACCACATCTAGAATGTGGAAAAGAATTGCCCAAACATAAGTCAGAAAACGTGTAAGAGTAAGTAAAGATGTAAATATTATGTGCTCATTGAAGCTGCTATGTCACTTTCAGAATTGTTAGCATATGGCCACTAGAGGGCAATGTCGTCCTGGGATAGAATAACATCCACAACTTCATTACAATGATCTGTCCAAGTAACAAAGAACCCTCTAAATTCCCAGGGCTCTAAATGTGAAACCACTCGCCTTGGAAAGGTCAGTGGAAATCCCTTACTTCTCTTAGTGCCTCAGGTTAAAGAAGATATTATCATATATCCTCACCAGGCTGAAGAACGTGTCATTGGTGAGGATAGCAGAACTGGACAACTGGAGGTCAAAATAAGGCAAATGTGCAGATTTTGTGCTGCTTATGTCAGAAAGTACCCAAACCTTCTTTAAAACTAGGTTTAATTCGATTTAGCTCAGTTAAGGCAAATCCATTGCTACACATGTTTAGATGAACATATTCACCCAGCGTGTATCTTCTACATAGAAAGAAAAGCATTACCAGTAGAATGGGAAACGGTGGAGCAGCATGAGGGTTTAGAACGTTTCGTAGGGGGGTGTAAAGCCTGTGTTCCAGTAAGTTTGGTTGGTTGTGATCCAGAACTAATCTTCCAACATCAGTATCTGATCTCACTAATTCTATTGTGACTTAATGTAATCAAACGGTCACAACATCAACCTTCTGAGGAGAATCATGACTGTTACTGCAGCAAATGGAGGTCCCACCTTCTAGTATTAATGTCCTTGATATCAGAAGATGCACTGCACTTCATTTTAATGTTTCTATAAAATGACACTGGATGATCACTGCTGGACAATTTTGAGGCTTTTTGTGGTTGGACTTGCCTGGTGGGTTCTATACGCCCTCTTCGTATTCTGAGCTAATGTTCTGTCATCTTAATGGAGCTGGAATGTGTTTGAGCAAGGGACACACTAACGCTTGTGGCTGATGGCCTCTGTTTGCTCTTCTCTTTTGAGAAACCTCTCTAGTGGCTGCAGGCAGGGAATTAGGCCACGCTGCGTTTTATAACGCTGTGCCAGGTGCACTGCTTGCTTTCTCTCTCCTAATGGCCAAAATATTGACATGCACACAGAAGCTGGACAGTCTAACAGTACCTCAGAGCCATCTGTGATTTAGTGTAGCATTTTCACACTCGCGTCCCCTCAGCCGGGGACCTGCTTCCAGCCGAAACAGATCTGCCCTCACTGAACATTTACAGAAGCTATGGTGATGTATGAGCGTTTGTGTGCGTCTATAACTTTGTGTGAGTGAGTGTGTGTCTGCAAGGCCTTGCATTTAACCAGTGGTGTGTATGATGTGGTTCCTGCTTGGGACCAGCCTCATATAAACAACCTTGTTTCTGCTGCCACTGGCAACAAAACAGCTTTTCCCAAACCGAAAAGCCATCAAGGATTGAAGGTATTGGACTGGCTTTAAGAAAGGAGTAAGGGATTTATCTGCCCTCGTTCATCAATAGCAGATGTTAAACTTCTTCTACTGTAAAGGTGCTATAAATATACATTTCTCATCATCATGAAACAGAACTGCTTTTAGAGCTAAATATCAATTTTTAGCCAAAAATTGCATTTGAAACGGTAAAGGTATTTTCATGTCAGGATTGCTCGTCACCAATTTCCCCTAAATTAATTACCAAAAGGACAGTTTCACTGTTCTACCAGGAAACCCTACATTCTTTAAGTCATACACACCGTAAGAGAAGAGCGAGTGTGGCAGGTTTCATAGGTCAATCTTTTTTTTTTTTTTTTTTTTTTAAAAAAGAAGCAAAATGGCAGGAACAAAAAGAAAAAAAAGACAGGGAAAAACATATTACTCACTCAGTGAGACAGAATAAACAGAACTGCAGACTTTGGCAAAGATAAGACATGGAATCACGATGCTCCAGCAGGTGGACACTGGGGACAAAGGAACTTTTAAAGGGAAACACAAAAGACACAGGTGAACTTCAGGGCTGAGCAGCAGAAGAACCAATGGAACAAGAGGAAGGGCAGAGGGAGACAGACAGGAAGATTAATGGGACACAGCCAGACACAGGTGAGGCTGGGGAACAGGACAAACGAGGGAGAAACCAAGTGGAACAAGCAGGGGAGGTCGGCCTGGCACCAGGAAGGAGAGAAGGGGGAGAGGGTGCCTCCCAGTGGCCACCAAGGGAATAGAACTTTACACTTCCTTTGACATTGTTTTTGAACTATTTCTTTAAAACTTTTACTAGGTGAAAATACTTACAGCCTTTCACAGATAAACGACTGATAAATGATTCATGACTATGACTTGCAGAAACATAGGCCCAAACAATGACTGGCCAGTTAACTTGTCCAACATACTTTTTTACTGACTCAGGTCCATCAGCTGACTGTCAAACCCTCAATTTTAAGGCAACACAAGTGTTTTTACACACAGTAATAAATATGTTGAACCTGAATATCATTTTAGGGGCCAGATTGTTAACTTTTAACTTCTCTTGCATTTTTCATGTTCTCTGATTCGTGGTTCTGCAGAAAAATGATGTCATCAAATACTAAAAGGTAAAAAAAACTATTTCATAAATGACTATGAAAAGCATAAAACAATTTTGTGCACATATATTGTGTATAAAATGTATGTATCACATATCCATCCAAAAATTTAGTGTACTTAAATCTATTTCTGGGGTAAATAGCTCTTTAAAGTTCTAAGGAATATGCTTTTGCTTTTTAGAATATGCCAACTTAGCCTGTGGATGAAGCAGAGCTACCATGAAAAAGTAAAGATCAAAATCATCTTTTGGGTAAATGATAATGCGGCAATGTGTTTAGAATTCACAAATGAAGGATGCTGCTGCACTGAAAGTAATGTGATATGACTACTGTGGAAAACACGGTCTGTGCCAACCTGAACGGGCCAAAAATAGAATTAATACTCAGAACATCTTGACTGGAGCTTTAACATAGTGGGATCAGAGCCATAAGCCAACATTTCTTCTTCCTGCTGCTTCTGGTGATGCCTTCAATAAGCAAAGAGCATTAAGTATTGCCTTTAGGAAATAATTTAACAGACGTTTGTTACAAAATCTCTTGAGGGGTTCAGAAGGATTTAAGAACTGGTCAGTAATGCAGTTAACCTGAGTATTCTTTCCATAGGGTAAAAAAAACGTGTAAATCAGAACTGAAATGTTGACGAAGGTACAAAATTCCATTATAGCATCAATAGATTTACACATGTTTAGTATAAATTAATGCACACTACATCAAATCATAAAATATATTGGTGCTGTTAGAACAAAAGCTTTTCTTTCTACTTTTATTGTCTTCTTTTGGTTTTTATTTTTCAAATATTCGTTGCTCTAAACTTTCATGACAAACTGGTCAACAGAACGACTTCTGGTTCCAATAATTATGAATATTTTCCCATGTACACATTTAAACCATGTGACATGAATGACTTATATTATCTCTTTACAATGGCACTTGTCATGGGATGAGATCTACTCAGCATCAGAGAACAGCTACTTCTTAAAGTGGGTGTGTTGGAAGCAGGAACTGGACGACTATAAGGATCTAAGTGACACAGTTCAGACTGTTATAGCTATATAATTGGTTCTGGTTGGTCAGAGAGACTATGCTGACCCCTGCCCACAGCCTACAATGGGCACATGAGAATAAAAACGGTTTACATCATATAGATGGCCAGATATGCTTGCATTGCTTACTTGGGGAAGAGATGGAATCAGGATGCATTATGGGAAGAAGGCAAGTTGGTACAGTCAGTGTGAAGGACTGTGAAACGCTCTGCTAGAAATCTTCGAGCTGTGATATCCATGTGGATGTTACTTTGACACGTACCACCTAATGAAACCAAGTAGACCAAGTACACATCTTGCAGAACAAGTACACATCTTGCAGAACAAGTACACATCTTCATGGTAACAGTTTTCACTAATGGCACTAGTGTCTTTCAGCAAGAGAACACTTGCCACACTCAAAACTGTTGGAATGGTTTGAGGAACACAACAAGGAGATAAAAGGCGATGACTTTGATTTCAAAGGACCCAGATCTCAATATGATTGAGCATCTGATTCATGGAGGCTTGCTAACTTACTTACCAGGAGGACCATCCTCCTGGTGCCAGACGCTCAAGCAGGGGAGTTCATGTTTTTATGAGTCAGACCTACACAGTATGAGGTATGTGGTTTTAATGTTATCTGATCATTGCAAAGTATTTAACAGATGTGAGGTTTTGTTGCGAGGTTGGGGAATGGTCATGTTAAATTGAACAATGTCTGTTTTGATGTCTAAAGCAATACTACTGATGCATGTGGACAAATTAGATAAAAATTCAAATATAAGAAAAGTGTAGAAAATGGGTCCTTTACCTGACTGTGGTTCAATTGAGAAGAAGCTTTGTCTGCATGTCTAAATACATTTGGTGAAGCCATGCAGCTGTCAGGTCAGAGCACTGCTGCACGGCCTTCTTTTGTAGCAAAAACCTGCTAGTCTTCCATTCTCTAGCCGTGGCAGAGCCAGGCAAACTACAGTGGATTGTTGAGCTCCATGAGGAAAGGAGCATGCAAAGATATCCCAGGATTATGCCATAAATCCTGGCCAGCAAGTGAGCAGGGAGAGCTCAGTTGTTTTATAGTAGTGTGGAGCACAGCTCTGTTATGACAGATACTGTCAGATAGCAAATAATTCTTTGATGGTTTGTTGGCCAAAGCCCAATAAAGACTATGATGACTAAGTGGCTTGTCCTTGGGTCAGTAACAGGGACATACGCTTGGCCCTGTACATCAAGACCATCTCTCTCTCTCTCTCTCTCTCTCTCTCTCTCTCTCTCTCTCTCTCTCTCTCTCTCTCTCTCTCAATATATTGTTCCTTCCCAGTGCTATTAGCACAGGGATAAAACTTGGCAATGGAACAAAATGGATATTGCTACTGTCATCCACTTTGAGCATTTCTGCAAAGACGTCGGATCGTAGTAAGGACTTACTCTGGCAGACATACAAAATCACCCTTCTGCCTATCACATGTCCCTCAGAAATAAGTCTGGTTCAACTGCTTTCCTTAGGGGCCTTTGACGGATTGTATAACATGCCCTGTGAGTTATTCCACCATAAAACCACGGGACGCAATCCATCCGGAGGAGCCCGTGTGGACACAGAGAGTAACACGCTTCTGATGGCTATTGGCTCCTGATTACAGCACAGCAAGGTCAGGCTGAGGGACAGACTGACTGCAGCCTAGATAAGCCACTCTGAAGAGAGCTTGCCACCCTTTATCCTGCATGATGGTGGGACCATTGGTGTCATTTGTCTATTCTGGAGAGATATATAACTTCTTTAGTTAAATCCTGACCCCTTATCCTTCACTCATCAGTCAGCAAGTGCTTTCTGCAATGCAGAAATCCATCATAATAAGCATTAGGTAGCTTCAGTGGACATACACAGGAGCTTAAGGGGTTAAAAGAGTATTCAAAGGTCATTTGAGGCATTTCGTTGTATGATGGCTCACAACAAACTCTGATTTTCTTTACAGTGGTGGCTAAGGCACCAGTGGCCTTGATGTCTACAACAGAAATAGTGCTGTTTCATTTACAATCCAAAATGATAAATGGCCTTGCATGTGACTTCTGGAATTAGATATGATGGTGGTTAGTGCTGGGTGATATATCGAGTATACTCCATGTATCTCAGCTTGTTCCATGTGCGATGTAGTAAATGACTAAACGAGAGAAGCAAATGAGTGAAGAAAATGTAATTTCAGAGACATTAATTGGATATCGAGACGGACGAATTGGTTAAGAAGAAAAACAGCACTGGTTTTGTTATTTGGCAGTGGATTGGATATTGCAAGGACGACATTGAGCAAAACGCAGTTATCTGCAAAGTATACCACAAGTCCATCGCCATAAAAGGTAGCAGTACCACAAACTCATCACCTAAAAATCCATCCAATGATTGCTTGTCACAACTATAAAGTTGCAATTTCCCAATTTAAATGAAGAGTTTGCTATGTTAAACTTCAGTTTAAAATAGTTTGTTATATTATACTTTGGTTTAAAAAGCATTTATATTAAACTTTTGGCTATATTCATCATATTGCTTGTTGGAAGAAAGAACCTCCTCTCGCACCAAAAACATGGATTGCCAGTGAGAATGCATTGTCCTCGGCTCCAGCCACCACTTCAGATGTGAAAAGCAACTTGTCTAAACTCTGAGGAAAGGACACTGAGAAGAGAGGAGCCAGCTTTTTATAACTTCCTGGGAAAAGCGCACAGGACGTTTAATTGGCCCAAATAGCTAGTGAGGTGGCTGGGTTAATTTGTTGACATTCCAGGAAAGAACAGAGAGAGACTGCTAGCAAGGTAGCTAAAATTTCAAGGACAAAGGCAAAGCATCTGTTGTTATTAACTGGGCGGGCACATGCGTGACTTGTCGTCACTAGTCAAAGCAGAAGTTTCTCTTAAAAGCCTGGACCAGTTGGGTGGAACTTTGTGAGTCTGTCTGGTAATGACACACGGTCATGCTGACACTCACCCAAGGCTGCGGGCTCTTCAGGGAAAACTTCAGTTTCACATCTGTTCATCTGTCTAACATGGTTGTTCAAGATTGAAAAATGTAACTGCTGAAGAAACTGTGAGCAAAGATTCTTTTATTTTTAATATCAAAATGTGTTTCTGACTCATTCTTTGTGTGAAAAATCATTATTTAGATAAAAAGATGTCAAGACCTCACGCAACTTTAAAAGTCCTTCCCGCTGTAGGAAGAAAGGTTTATCTCTTTCTCCGAAAGCCTGAGAAGGCAGCCTCACTCATTGTGATGTGTCAGAGCAGAAACTGTATAGGAATTTATGGATTATAATAGACATAGTCCTATAAACCATAGCATGCTATAATTGTATGAAATACAATATATAATTATTTTGCCATATAACCCAGCCCTAATGGTGGTAACAGTAAAAGAGTGGATAAAAAAACACACTTCTCTCAAGATTGTTGTTTTACAATGGCTCAGGCATCAGGCAATGAAACTGCAGCCATTGCATCAATTCACATTACACAACCCTAAATGATTATTTTTTTTATCAACTGAAGGTCAAATCCTTTGCATGCTCTGTATTGTTACTGTAAAAATAAAATCTAATATCATACATTGTCATTCCATGTCATTTTAGATGGACTCTATTGGTCCATTCTTTATGCTTTATGAAATATTACACAAAATAAAGAGCCAGTGCTTTTGCCAAATTAATTTAAAAAAAGAACAAAACAGAACAAAAGAGGCTACGTAAGGACTTGGCCCTGGAAATATTCAAGCATTCTTGGGAGGCGAAACCTTCTGTGATTCCTTTATACATCGAAGTCAGAAATATTCTTTTAAGACATTTCCTTGAAGGTCAGTGTCAAACTTTAGAACGACCCCCCCCCCCCCCCCCGTACTTTCTGTGCAGAACAGTGTAGTGTGCTCCAGAGGCTGCTGAAGCCGTTGATTACCCTCTATGATTGTAAGCTACATTTGTAGCTTTGAAGTCTCAGGTTTCCTGATCTTCCTGAATTTCCTATTACTAATTACTGCCAAGTGTGTAGTAATCTCTCCTTTCGAAAGTCTCCTAAATCCACTTAATCTGGGATGATTTCTGCATGATGTTACCATCTTACGACCTGCTGTACCTTGACCAGGCAAAAGAGGGAGACAGAAGCAATGTCTCTCTCTCTCTCTCTCTCTCTCTCTCTCTCTCTCTCTCTCTCTCTCTCTCTCTCTCTCTCTCTCTCTCTC